>LPNX010034832.1:120376-173686 GCA_001517045.1 Pseudotsuga menziesii
AATTTGGTTGTATATTTGGTCATTAATAGTCATCGTCAATGAACAAATTAACGACCAAAAATATGACCAAAGGATAAGCTATAAACAACCAAGCTAAATATGACCACATTTTTGGTCGCATGATCAATGACCACTAATTTTCTGCTAGTGGTCACCATTTGGTCGTTTATATGATAATTTTGGTCCTTTTTTGCCACTTATCTCTCATTTTTGTAGTGGTCATTTATCTATTTTTTGTTTTTTGTAGTAATTTTATATATAGGGCACAAAGGAATCGAACCACCAACCTCATGCCTATAAGGAAGGTTCTCTTCCATTGAGATTGCACCCTTAAATAAAATATATTTTATAATTTTACATCAATTATTGAAGAATTTTCAAGTTATAAACTTCTTGGGAAAACATTGGCTCTGCTAGCACAATAGAGTCAATGAATTTTTCCACAATAAGGAATAAACAATCATACAATTGGTTGTTACTAATATTTATCTTAATTGTGCTTGTTTCAATACATGGGACCAAAATACTACTTGATACAAAAGCAAATACCTTGTCACAAATTCCATTGATATTCCACAAAGTCTAATGCAAGAAACATTTTTTGTACTTCACAAATAGGAGACAAGGTCACTAGGTGAGGTATATTAAATTCATAGTTATGATGTCTAAACAAGGTCATTGGGTGCTATGAGTGAAAATCAAGAAGATCTACAACTTACTTATTACAAAACAAAACAAACTGATTATGCTCAATAAATGGGAATAACTAATGCATCATGTGTATCCCACCACTTAATGCTTGCCTATGCAAGTTCAAACCTCAGAATGGAACCTAGAATCAAGGTATTAGTAAAAAAATAACTCAACATATGCTCAAACTTGTCATGTTATACATGATACGAACACATATGAAATATCGTGGATGTACAGCACTAATAATTAGACTTATTATCTCTCTACCTAAGGGATAAATTACATCCAAATAACCATGCAAAATGCTTTGGTAGTTCTACACTAAGTTGTCAAAAGCACCACATCTCACTTTCAAAGCAACTAGGAGGTAGGAGCAACTTACCAGTTCCCAAGTCCCCATCCACATTTATAGCCCTAGTTCATGTCAAATCCATCGTAAACTTAGACTTGAAAACACCTCTTTCTCTATGTCTCCCTATGTTTCTCCATAACTAATTGATCAGATTCCCATATATTCAGTTTGTGGCTTTCCTTCATGCAGCATCTAATCCAATTTCAACTATAGAGAATACAAAAATTTTCTAAGCAATATTTTTTTTTTTATAATAACTAACTAGATGATTAAAAGGTACTAACTTTCGTATAAGTATTGAAGCAAGATCTACTCATGTATTAACTAGTTAGTGGTATTTACAATATATTATGGATAAATATGTAAGTGAATCACTTTTGTAAGTGAATAACAAGTGGGATTTGTGCTAATATTTGCAGGATAATTATCTGCACTATTTAACAACGTATATTGCATCTCTTTTTGTTTAGTCGAACACATATAATCAATACCTGTTAATTTAAAATTGCAAAGATATGGAACATGACAAAATTGGGAATCATCCAACATTATGCACTTTACAAAAGGATCAAGAATTCCATTAATTATTGAGACTTGAAAAATAATTTCCTTTTGAGTTCAAAAAACAAAGGAAGAAACAAAAAAATCATTCTACCTTATGTGTGTGTGTGTAATTAGCAGAGAGAGTTGTTATGAATTAGATGAAAATCGAAACTTCCCTAGTCAACAAAGAGAGTTGTTTTGAATTGGATGAAAATGGATCTATATTTGTATTTCAGATAACATTATACCTGGATTATAACTATTTAGTTTAGTTTTCCCTTGGGTCCATTAAGTCACCAATCTAGAAGTTCATATCGTAAACAAAGTCAAATTTCCAACATATGTCAAATATAAGAAAAGGCATACTTAATAGACAACTAAACTACTGGGTAGCCATCAATCACAAGAATGTTGATTACAACAATTTTCAAATTCAACTAATAAAATGCATAAGAGGAAAACTCCTAGAAACAATAAAAAATAAATAAAAAACATCAGCAAGAGTTATTATAGAATGAAAGCAACAATTAAAAATAGAAGAATACATAGTTCAGAATTGTCCCTGAAACCAATGCTTTCAAAGGAAAACATTTTTTCTGAGTGAGAACTTCAGGACTCCCTTTGAATGCTTTCACTGTAAACACTCCAAAATGAGAGATCCTAATCTAGTACAAGCAATTACTAAATACATTATTTCATTGGATCAAACTGTATTCCCTTTGAAATAGATTTTAGTTTTAAGAAAATTATCTAAAAAATAAGAAGAATTGTCAGTTTCAATGGATGTTTGTGTTATAATTTTAACATTAAGCTAGAATTATTAGGATCTTTAACTGAGAGAATAAAAAGCACAGCAATCAAACACAAGAAACAATGAACACGTTATTTTTCCTCGGGGAAACCATAAATGGAGAAAACCCCGCAACTTCCTCAGAGATAGAATTTCTCCAAATAGAAAAGCCCCAAAAACAGTAAGATGATCTCCCAATAGCAGTAACCTCTTTCTTCCTAGCCCCAGTGTCTTCTTCTTCATCAGCTATGTGTTACAACTGAGTGTGAGTGACTATGTGATAAATAGAGAGGCTAGCTCTCTATTTATACTAATTCCTGACTTGATTAAACCCTACTAGGGACGAATTATCTAGGAGATTCTAATAACCCTAGTGCCCCAAAAATGCGGGGACTTTAACCCTTGAAAAATTGGAGAAAGTACCCACAATGACTTGAAATGACTTGTTTACATTATAGAACCTCCCAATTGGAACATCAAGGCATGAAATGAATCAATTACATTACAGACACATCCCAGAATAAACATCAGGGTACAAGACATAAGATATATAAGTGAATACATTCCAAAGTTACAAATATATCAACACTCCCACTTAACTAGGAAGGTATTCTTTCGACACAATTTTAAGCACTGGTCTTCTTCTTTGCATCGACTAGATCATCTCGTCATGTTCATCTTCAAGTTGTCTTCATCTTCAATTCTTCTTCATCTTCAATTCATCATCAGCTTCAAGTCTTATTTGTCTTCAATTCTTCTTCATATTCAAGTCATTCTCTAAGTCATCTTCTTCTTCAAGTCTTCTTCATCACAGGATTTGGATCATCACGACTATTGGATCATCACTACTGGATCATCATCACTGTATCATCATCAAATATAGATCATCACTTGATCTGGATCATTGTCAAGTCTATATCATCATCACATCTGGATCATCACTTGATCTGGATCATCATCATAAGTGCTATCTCTCGATTCTTCTCATCACAGGAAGTTCTACAGAGCCAGCCTTTTTTCATGATGGTTGTAGGCCTACCCTTCATGTAGGTATTCAGCACTTATATCTGACCCTAAGTCAAAATGGCCTATCCAGCTCTTGCATCTGACCTCATCTTATCAGAAAGGCACACCTAGCACTCACATCTGACCTCATCTTGTCAGAAAGGCCTAGCACTCGCATCTGACCATGTGTAAACACATCGCACCAGAATGGTTCAGCATTTATATCTAGCCATGTGCGAACACACCACATCTAAAAGGCTCAGCACTTATATCCAACCATGTTCAAAAACACCGCATCGAAAGGGCTCTGCACTTACATTCGACCATGTTCAAAAACACTGCATCGAAAGGGCTCTCAATCCCAAACTCAGAATTCATGTTAATTGACCAGGTGCCTCCATTCTCCCAAAGAATGGCATCATCCCTTATATCTGGTCAAGTGGGAACACATCCCTCAATCACATCAGAATGGCCATGCGCTCACATCTGATCATGTAAGACTACATCCTATAATCGTATCAGAATGGCCCTTAGTCCCAGACTGAGTATTCCTGGTAACTGACCAGATGCCTCCATTCTCCCAGAGAATGGCAACTCAGCACCAAGCTGAATATTCTTGGTAACTGATCAGGTGCATCCATTCCAAGAATGGCATTCAGCACTTATATCTAATCATGTAGGAACCAATCCTATAGTCACTTCATAATGGCTCAGCACTTACATCTAAAATGGAAGAAACCAATCCTCTAACCATGACAGAATGGCTCAGCCCTTACATCTGACCATGGAAGGAACTTAATCCTCTCACCATGTTAGAATGGATCTAGGTCTCATCATTTCCCTTTGGAGGGAACCTCAATCTAGAGAATGCAAAGCCTCTCCATGAAGTACTCAAACTTCACTATAGCCATGGCTTCATCAATACATCAGCTATATGTTCCTCTGTCGCAACATACTGGAGCTTCACTGCTCCATTCTACACCATATCCCTAATATAGTGATACTTGATCTCGATATGATTCGACTTGTCATGGAACACTGGGTTCTCTGACAACTTCACACAACTCTGGCTGTCACAATATATACAAGTAGCATCCAATTGGAGATCAAATAAATCATATAGTAGCTTCCTTAGCCATACTGCCTCACAACTAGCTGAACAAGATGCGACATACTCTGCTTTAGTTGTACTTAGTGCCACACAGGATTGCTTCCTGCTAAACCAAGAGATCACACATGATCCCATACTAAAGCAGCATCCTAAAGTTCTCTTCCTATCGATGGAACTGCCTTCCCAATCTGAATCAACATAACCCTCCAGGTTAATCTTCTAATTTGCCTCGTGCTTGAGCCCATAGTCAACTGTACCCTTCAGGTGCCTCAGAAAATGCTTCGTAGTAATCAAGTGAACATGTATGGGATCTATCAGGAATTGGATCAAGGTGCTCATAGCAAAGCAAATATCTGGTCTCGTGTTCATTAGGTACATCAAGGACCCAATCATCTGACGATACATCGTAACATCAACCGCTTCTAATGAAGCATCACTCAATAGCTTCAGGTTTGATGCCATAGGTGTGGTTATGGCCTTGCAATCCATCATCCTGAATCTCTTCAAAATCTCTACTGCATACTTCCCTTGTCCAAGGGAGATTCCATCCGCATTCTGCCACACCTCCATGCCTAAGAAATAGTGCATCATACCCAAGTATTTCATTTCAAACTCGGCAGCAAGTTTCCTCTTCGTATCAGCAATCAACCCATCCCCACCTGTTACAAACATATCATCCACATATAGTATGAGTATCACTGAATTTCCATCTTCAACCTTTTATTGAAGGTTAGAATATGCTTTACTCTTGGTAAATCCAAAACTGGATAGGAAACCATCAATTCTACCGTACCATGTCATGGGTTCCTATTTCAAACCATACAAGGCTTTCTTCAATCTACACACATGAGATTCCCTATCATGTGTCTCAAAATCGAGCGGCTGCTCTACATACACTTCTTCTTCTACTACACCATTCAAGAAAGCAGTCTTGACATCCATCTGGTGTATCTTCCATTTCACCACTATAGCCAAAGCAAGTACTGATTTGATGGAAGTGTATCTGGCTATAGGTGCAAAGGTTTATTCATAATCTATTGCTTCTTTCTGGGAGAAACCACGAGCCACGAATCTTGCTTTATATTTCTCGATGCTTCCATCTGCAGCATGCTTGATCTTGTAGATCCATTTGGAAGTTACAATGGACTTCCCTTCTGGTTTTGGTACAACATCCCAAACATCATTCTTCATGATCGATTGATACTCTTTGATCATATCATCCTTCCATTCTTTCCTTTATGCCGCTTATTCATAGTTGGAAGCTTATTTTTCAATAATGTCACATATCAAGGCTACATAACTAGAGCAAGACCTAGTTCTCTTTCTTCCTCTAGGTGTTTCTTCTAAAGCTCCATATCTTTCCACACCTTGGATAATTTCACATACCCAAGCTGATTTCCTCTTATGAGGATTCTTCTCTTGAGGTGGATCTACAGGTTCTTGAGGTTCTTCAAATTCTCGATCTTCTTCTTGAATTTCTTTGTTCATGGTTGTGTCATGAATTATGGGTTCTCTGATTTCTTCAGGTTCTTTATCCGATCTCTTCCTAGATTTGATGTATGCTGAATATTCGTCAAATGTTACATCTCTGCTAATGTCAATCTTCTTGAACCCTGGAAAGTATATTCTATAAACCTTCGAGCTTTCAGAGTATCCCACAAGTATACCCTTCTTTCCTAAAGGATCTAACTTCATCCTCTTTTCTTTTAGAATGTGTATGTATATAGGACAACCGAATATTCTAAGATGGATGACTTCTAGTTTCTTGCCGGAGAATATTTCTTCAGGAGTCTTGTTCTCGAGTACTCTGTGATGAGTACGGTTCTGTACATACACCACTGTTCTAGCAGCTTCTACCCATAGATGCATAGGAAGATTTTGATCATGAAGCATTGCTCTCCCAACTTCCATGATAGTTCTATTCTTCCTTTCTGCAATCCCATTCTGTTGTGGATTATATGGAGTGGACAACTCCCTCTTAATCCCTGAGTCTTTGCATAACTCTTTGAATTCATTTGATGTCAATTCTCCGCCATTATCTGATCGAAAATTCTTGATCTTCTTTTCAGTGTGGTTCTCGATCAAGGCTTTGAATTCCTTGAACTTGCTGAATACTTCATCTTTGTTCTTCATGAAGTAAATCCATGTCCCACTTAGTAAACTAGATGACATTGGGCCGCTTACATCAGAGTGGATGATTTCCAAGATTCCTTTTGCCTTGCTTTCGCTACTTGGAAATGTCTTATTTGTGTTCTTCCCTTTCGTACATCCTTTGCATACACCTTCATGTTTTGTCTGCATTTCTGGGAGACCTTCAACAGATTTGCTTGCAAGTGTTAGTGCTTTGTAATGCACATGTGCAAGCCTTCTATGCCAAAGCTCATTTGGTTCTACCGAGTCATGAACCAAAGCTTGTTCTGGATGGCCCTTCAATTTGTATAAACCTCCTTCTTGTTCCCCAATCATTATTGCATCATCAATAGTATTTCCTTTTGGAAACATGATGGCTTGACCATCTATAAATGCAACCCTCATTCCTTTTGCATCTAATGCAGATATGGAGAGGATATTCTTCTTTATTCCTAGTACAAACAATACTTCCTTCATTGTCATAGACTTTCAAGAGTCTAGCTTATAGGAGGATTCCCCACTACCTTTTATTGGATACTGGTAGTCATCTCCAAGTTTCACCTTGTGAGGTGATTCATGTCCAGATAATTTCACAAAGATTCCTTGAATCCTTTCATATGTTTGGAAGCACCACTATCTATAAGCCAGTCATTGCTGCCATGTGTGATAGTTCCCGTGAGAGCGGAGATCAGAACATATTCTTCATCACTTGAAGAATCATCACTAACTTGTCTGTTTATCTTTGTGGAAGGTTCATCATCCTCTGCAGCATGAGCATGATGTCTTCTCTTATTTCCCTTCTTCTTGTGAGAACTAATTTTGTTTCTAGGACAATCTCTAGCAAAGTGTCCTCTTTCATCACTTCTATAGCAAATGTACTTAGACATATCTCTAGGATTTCTAGGGTTATTCCTTTGATGAGAGTACTTACTTCTGTGGTGGCTAGATATGTATTTCTTGGATTGTACTATGAGAGCTTGATATTCACTTCCCATCTTTTCTTCTCAAGTTTCTATCTGAGCTTCTTCTTGTGAGCATTCTTCCCAAAGTTTGTTGAACTTGACTAAATTCTTTCTGGCACAAATTCCTTGAATAAAGGAGTCCCATGATCTAGGGAGACCATTCAAGGTGGTCATTATAGTCTCTGCATTTTCTACTTCTTCATCTACTACTTCCATTTGTTCTTTGATCTAAGAAACCCTTGTAAAGTAAGACTAGATGGTCTCTGCATCTTGGATCTTTACATTCTTCAATTGGTTTCTCAAAGTCATCTTCTGGTTTATGTTCTTCCCTTTAAACAATTTGCTTAGGGAATCAAACATAGCTTTTGGTGTCTTTATGGAGGACACCTGTGGTATGAGGTGATCCTTGATTGAATCAGCAATAATACTATTTTTCCATAACCAAATTCTTCTTATGTAAGGCCTTAGCCTCATATCCCTCTGGAACTGGAACCTCCTCACTGATATAGGAGTCCAACTCATTTTCTTCCAGGACCAGGGAAATCCTATACTTCCAGGCTCGGAATTTATCATCTCCCTCAAGCTTTTCATCAAGCTTGGTATGATGAGACATCTTAACTGAGAACCTCAAATGCAAATACAAAATATTTAGATCGTAGCAAGTCAAGATGTTGGATCTGGATTTGGAACTGAAATTTTGCAGTGTTGGTTCAGGAGCAGATTAGGGTTTTGGTTTTTTGGAGTTCTTTCCAACCAAATGATTTGATATTGATCTCTAAACTTATATTTTGAGGAGGAGATCAATCCAGGCCTGGGCTCACTAAAAAATTCCACTTCTGTGGAAAGCCCTAATTTCCAGCAGCAGTGTCGGGTCCAAAACTGAAAATACTCAAAATTGGATTCTGCTTCGACAGAAAGATGCGCCCTAAGGAGGAGAGTTAATCAAACCTTATTTTGCTGAAAATATGTGGAGGAAGATCCAAAAAGTAGGAATCCCTAGTTCCCACAGTTGCACAGTGTCTTCTTCTCAGGTTAGCTCTAATACCATGTTAGATTTTTAACATTAAGCTAGCATTATTAGGATCTTTAACTGAGAGAATAACAAGCATAGCAATCAAACATAAGAAACAATGAACACAACATTTTTCCTTGGGGAAACCATAAATGGATAAGACCCCGCAACTTCCTCAGAGATAGAATCAGCACCAAATAACAAAGCCCCAAAAACAGTAAGATGATCTCCCGACAGTAGTAACCTCTTTCTTCCTAGCCCCAGTGTCTTCTTCTTCCTCAACTATGCGCTACAACTGAGTGTGAGTGAGTGTGTGATCAATAGAGAGGCTAGCTCTCTATTTATACTAATTCCATACTTGACTAAACCCTACTAGGGCCGACTACTCTAGGAGAGTCTAATAACCCTAGTGCCCCAGAATTGTGGGGACTTTAACCCTTGAACAATAGGAGGGTTACCCACAATGACTTGACATGACTTTTTTACATTATAGAACCTCCTGATGAGAACATCGGGGCATGACATGACTTAATTACATTACAGACACATCCTGAAATAAACATCGGGGTACAAGACATAAGATATATAAGTGAATACACTCCGAAGTTACAAATACATCAAAATTTTGATTAATGACGATGTAAATGTTCCTTTTCCTTGCTCATGTAGGTACGCGTTGATGTAGGTCCTTGCTTACAACATACAATTACATGCTTGCATCTATGCCTTATGTAACATTGAAATGGATATTCAATAATACATGTTTTATGGTCACAAATACACTCACAAACTCTCCAATTTTACCAACTTTCCATAGCTTCCATAGAGCAGTTGCAAATTTCTAGCAATAAAACATTAAATGCATTAGTTAGATTTGTGAAAACAAAAAACTTGCAATTGTTTTTATCATTATGTAAGGTATTGAGAATTGATCCATAAAAACCAATTGATTAGTTTTCTTGGTGTAAGAAGTATTATATTGTTGAGTGGTTGACTCTCTTATAGGCTAAGATGAGGGAAAAAAAAAGAAAGAGATGCAACTAAAGCCTTAAATTGTGAAGAAGAACTTATAGAAACAAACATACAACAATGAAGTTTAACTGTTTACTCTCACAGATAAATCTCTACAATCATTTTATGCACTTCAATCTACCTGAAAGTTCCTTTAGAAGCTTTGCTTGAAATTTTAGGAATTAGGAAGCCATAAATCGCTTTTGGCTCAAATCATTCTATTCAAATTGGTAAATAATGAATACAATATTCTAGAATTGTAGGGGGTTGGAAATAAAACTAAAGTTGAAGCATTAATGGACCTTATCAAATAGGTAATGATCTCAATCCTTCTCATCCAAGAGAGAAACCAAGATGGAGGATAAAGAAGTATGAGAAATAAGTGCAAAATTGTTGAAAAATAACAAAGGATGTGCCTTGGGGATGTAATAATAATCGTTTATCGATAGGTTTTGGTGTCAAACATCCTTATTCTCACGGATGGATAAGATGAAACTCACAAGTGAAAAGAATTTTTTGGCTTATGGAAGAATCTAGAAAAGGTATATATTGGGCGTAGCTCACACGTGACATGTAATATTTTTGACTAATTATGGGCTCTGTATGACATTGTTATCATGAACATGCATACTCTTTACCTCTGCTTGCATATCTAAATTTATTAAGACATTCCATGGAATTGACTAGAGTAGGATTCCATGGCCTATAGAATATTCTTGAGTACCTTACTTCCAAGAAGATTGAATCCTGGCATCTAACTCAATAATGCAAAGTAATGGAATTGTTTCCAGCATGATTACTGCAAACTTGTTCACAGTAATAAGGGAGTTCTAAAGGGTTTCCTTTGGTAATTCAGGGATCATTTTTCTCCAACCAAGGTTCCATTTTCATCATTATGTTGTTGGTTGAAGTTGTAGCTTTATCATTTGAATTAGATTGTGGTTGAATAATATGATTTTAATCTAATTTTCAGATTTACACATTGATGAACAAATGACTTGTTAATTGATTAATGTATAGAATGAAGGTTGTTTTAATTCTGGAAATCGATATTGGGAGAGTGCCTAAGTAAATTCTAGATTAAGTTATCTTCAACAACATATTCAAATCAAAATTTAAGATACAATTAGGGATGCAAATCAAATTTTATTTGTTCTTTCATATCTGTAACTTAAATTCTATATTTGGTTTGTAAGAAAATTTCAGCCCAACAACAATTATAAAACTTGGAAAATAATGTTGATGATCGCCTTTTATTTCTAAGAAACAAAAAAAACAAAAATTGGAAGTTCAAAAATTGCCCTCTCTTTTATTTAGGATACTCGCGATAAAAGATTTTCCATGAAAATGCCATAAAGATGATGGTTATGGATATGCGTTGGAAACCAATCAACAATTAGATTTTGCAAATTGAGTTTCCAACAACAAACATATGAGAAAAGATTATGAAGTTGATTTGATACTAGATATAGGGGTGTTTCAATGTATGTGCTACAAAAAATACTATTTTTGACATATCTATATATGGAACTTATTTTTATTTATTTGGTAGATGACACTACCAATAATCCTCAAGTAAAAGGCTCAATCCATTTTTATCTTCCAGGAATTGGAAAAGTGTTACTTTCCAATTTTCAGTATGTTCCATCCTTTAAAAAGATTTTTTTCCTTGGTTTTGGTGACCAATGTAACATCAACACAAGGCATCATTCAAATATGATAATAATTACTAACCTTTCCTCTTTGTACACGCTCATACAATCAACCATTGTTTCAATTTCTCAAGTGCGTGCCAAAAACGTCACCCATGATAAAATACACTATCTCTGCAAAAGATTCATAGACTAGAAACAACCATATATAGTTTTATTGTTCCATTCAATCCAATATATGCATAATGCACATATATATAATGACTCCATAAAATGTCAGCCTTGGAAAATGCCAACAACGCCTAGCAATTGGAACAAATCTACTTCAGAATGAGGTAATCACATAGAGTATACCAACAGAATATGAAATACACATAAGATCCAAAGAATGATAAATCAAGATCCACTTACCTTACATATTATCAGATATACACTCACTGTATAGAACTACTAGCCTATAAAAATGATTATTTGTACTTACTACCAAGTTAAATACTAGTTGCTTTGTTCAATTTGCTAGTGTTCAACCCTTATCTAGAAACATCAAGGAAATGTTGAAGGAGAGAGAGAGTATTAATGTAAAATAAAATACTGTCATATGGACATACCATTATAGTAAAATAGCTTACAATTAAGGATAGCACATAGATAACAACCACAAGATAGAGAAGGTCCATAGATAACAATTGTAATCTAGAGAGTCCCACAAGGAATGACAACAATTGTTGATGCTATTGATTAATATCATAGAGAGGGAGGATGTTAACACATCAACCCATGGAGTTGCAAAAACTTATGGTTCTGAAAGACAAACATTTGGCAGGGGGTACCTCATAGACCTCCCTTGTCTCACAATATGGTCTTCAGCATGCATTAAAAAATGAAAGGGAAACTTGGTTGCACAGAAATTTATCAATCCAAAGTCTAAGATATCATACAGTCCATTTTGACAATGACCAAATCCTTCATGTAATTTTTTAAGGATCCACTAGTCACCTATTAAATGAAAAATCTTCTTAGTAAAATTACAAATAAGCACGAGTGAGAAAATAATTAATTAATGAACTTATGCTAGCAATGATTCTATCAATGTCAGCTTCACATTCCCTCTTCAAGAACTCATCAATGTCCAAAACATGGTATTGCTTCCCTATAGATTCCCTTAAACATACCATCTGTGCAAGAAAAAACCCATCTGTTAAAAATGAAACCCCAAAATTCTTACCATAAATATATTGACCCATTACCTTAAAATGATTGAAATTGCAATAAATGGTGATGGGTTTTCTTACTTGTGATATTGGTAGAAATGTCTACAAACATGAGCAAATAAATGAATAACATGCACTAAAAAATAACAAACTAAAAACTTTCGAGTTTATCCTGGATAAAAATTTACAATAGTCAGTTGTATGAGTCTGAAGGTGCCTAACCCAACGTGATTAACTTGCTGACCCACTAGACGAACTGGAAAATTATATTAAGGGTCATTGGAAGGTGGTTTTTGTTTTTAATCATTCAAGGAGCAAGACTCCTTGATTCGTTAAGAAAGGGTAGCATGCAATTGATTTAATTTAACAAGATTGCAAATTGTAACTTACAGGCATATTCTAATCTCAACAGCTTCACACAGCCCAAATTGAAACTCCATGATTGACAGATTTCTTTTCTTGTGGTCCTATTCTTACTCTACCACACCTTCCTCGACGGATCTACACTCCAGCATGGGTTTTATGCAACAACAATTTCAATTCCCTGGTGTAAGCTTAAACACTTCATCTGAGTTCAATTTCGAATCACATGTTTCCAACTAAGTTATCCCATGTTATTTTGAGGTTGGGGTTTTTGCTTCTGAACCCTAACACCATGAATCTCGGTTTCCTTGGGATCCAATCACTACAGGGGGTGGCGATTAAAGAATGACCAGTATGGAACATTAGTCAACAGAGTATGACCTTTTAATAAATTTTTGATCCTTAGTTTGGGATCCTCGATAAGATTAAGGTAAGAAGTGTTATCCATTATATTTTAAAGGGCTCATGATAGATGAATGATGGTTATCCCTTCACGCATAAAGAAGAGATTCTCTCCTGCCACATCGAGTTATCTTTGTCCTTTCTTGAACAATATGGGGAAACTACATGAAAAGATACGGCATGCATGAGGTTGTAGGATCTTTATCCAGTGCTAAATGAGTCTCTCCAACCATCTCAACTGCATGTGCCCAAATCACAAGATTGGGTTTATATCGCTCCTCTAAATGGAACCAATCTCTATCTACCTCGTTCCATATGTCATATGTCATAGGAAAAATGAGTATTCAAACGTATTTGAACACATCAAACCTTCAAATCCATTTTCATTGTGAGGTCGTTGCAAATAGCAATGCTAGCAACATAAATTATGAGCACCTTTTAAATGAATGCATTGTGTAACCTGCAATGAATTCCCCAATGATAAAGAATAATAGAATTGTCTACATTAGAGTCTTTGATAGTTTTTCCCTTGTGAATCCTTTTTAGCGCCAAACCAACCCTCTTGTGCAATATAATCCAATAATTAAAGAAATCAGACCCTATTTTTCCATAACCTTGTAAAATAATAAAACCCCTCTTCAACCAAAGAAATGAAAACCCGAAGAAAATTTATATCCAACTCTGCAAATGCCGAAAGAACAAATGGTGTTCCCTCTTCTACCCAAAATAAAATATAAAACCCACTAAAACTTATATGCAACTTTGTAAATGTCGAAAAAATATATGATAAGCAAAGCTATTCTGAAATTCGCAAAATTGAAACAAGTTCTTAACCGAATTCCATAGGGTAAAGACATTTTAGGGGTGTTAATATCAATACAATTATTGGGTTAGAGATTGAAAACCTTGATGAAAATATTTCGATTCAATCTCCAATTATTCTCTCTAATCAACTCGTGTGCTTAGCTGCTAATTTATTTCAACCACACTGTCATTTGTGCTTCTCGTATCATTTGGTGCCAAGATTTATTTTTAGATTTTTATGTAGTGAATAGCTATTTTGATCCACGCTCATCCCAATAATGTGCTTTAGTTCCTAAGCACAACCCAATTTATTTTATAAAAGAAATAAAAATTATTAATATAAATAGGATAGTTAACCATGAATTCCCAAAGGTTAAATCAATTGGACTTGATGTGGATCCATAAACATTTTTCTATGAAACTATTTTCAATAGTTCAATTGGTCTACTACATGGTGTGGGTTTGGATCCATATACATTTTTCTACGAAACGGTTTTTTAGTATGTGGTTGATTTAGTACACTTTTTAATGTTATTGAGCTCATGGATATGGTATGCAACTTGTAAGAGATCTACAACTCTCAAACTTTCAAAAAATTGATAGTTTTTGGGTAATTTATTATCCTATTTTGATCACAATTCCATCTCAAGAACTTTGGAAAAGGAATGTGTTTTGGATCATTTTTATCTTGAATTAAGAAATTTTAGGTTAAAAATGTGTAATAGTTTTTTTATTGTTCATTTTGTTGATTAAGCAATATGTTGCACGTGCACATTAATGTTACACTTTGAGATATTTGGTCCTCTCGCACTTGATAGATTGAGGTAAGGTGGGTTTAAGTTGGTTTATATTTAGACAAAGTGTTATCATGTTATTATTAGTATAATGGAATGTAGAAGATGATGATTACCATTGTTTGTTGCAACTAAATTTAATGGTCCTTTGCAAATAGTCATTGTAACATCACTTAACATATTCCTCGAAGTTTCCCTTAAGAGACACTCTGTAACATCAATTAAGAGACATTATAGAGCATCTCTTAAGGGACATGACTTTACAGAACTCTCCTTAAGAGATGTTTATCTAGTGACATCATGTAATGTCATTTAAGAGATGCTCCCTAATGTCTCTTAATTAGATATGTTTGGTGTAGCTACATCTCTTAAGTGATGTTAAATTATCTTTTTTGAAAAAATACCACCCAAAAGACATCTATCCGAAATTATAAAAATATTTTTACCTTTAAACATTGATTCAAACACTGAATTTGGACCCTAAATGTAGTAGAGTATTCGCAAATCTGTATGAGTGGTTAACATGGGTTTTAGTATGCTAGAACCTATAAGAATTAATTAACCCATTATCTTGACTCGTTTTTAGAAGATATCCACTACTATAAGTTCTATGTTACTCAAAAGAGAGGGTTTTTAACATCAAATCCATACATGTAGATGTTATTTGTGCCAAAGTCCTCTCCACCACACAATAGCATGTAATCAATTCAATACTATAATCAATACCATAGTCAGGATGTGCTAGTACAGAAGTACCTTTATTTATACACGTTCCAACAATAATCTCACTCATAACTCACCAAAGCGTCAGTCAAAGCAACACCCTAATTTAGTAACATTTTCGAATCTCTCTAAACCAGAATGGAATTGTAAAACCCTAAGCTTTTCTTATCAATCAAAATTGAACCCCTCACTTAACTCAATTGAGGTCCCTTGATTTAAATTGAAACCTTGACCTTGGTCATCCTCATGTATTCCAGTTCCAACACCTTACCTTCGCACAAGAAGGTATTTTCACATAGGATTAAACACGACATTTAAAGAATAATATTATGTTTTTGCATACATTCAAGTGAAGGGAGTGATGGTTTTCCCTGAACTATCTACTTCCTTTTCAATACCATATTTTTACACATGTGAAAAAGATAAAAAAATATGGAGGAATAGTTTCTAATTGAAATTAAGTGGATGGGTAGGAGGAATAGTTTCTAATTGAATGGTTTTTTATTTTTTATTCCTCGATATAATTTTGTGTATCCATTTTATATTTTAGAGTTTTATTTTATACCAATAACAATTTATTTATTCATTGTCAACATGAGGAAATATTAGAATCATGGTAACTCTTTTTTTTAAGAATTTTACAAAAACGGAGGATTTTTCATTTACCTTTCAAAATGGAGAATATTGGAATTTTTTTGCAGGGGATATACCAAAGGGGAAATTTACAACTTTCCAAACTCATGAACGAGGAGAACCATGATTAATGGATGCATATGCAGAATTAATGGAGGTTGTGAAATTGGAAATTTTTAACTAACATGACGCAAAGTACATGAACTTGTCATAACTTTAACAGATTGTCGAGAGGGTCAAACGATGATGGTTCTAGAGAGAGGGGGGGGAGAGAGAGAGAGAAATATGGGTAGAGTGAGAGGGGGAGAGGGAGAGGGGAAGAGAGTGAGAGAGGGAGAGGGGGAGAAGGAGGGATATATATATATATATACAGAGAGAGAGGTTGGGAAGAAGGGAGAGAGGGAGGGATAGGGAGAGAGGGGGGAGGGGGAATTGACATAGGATCTAAAAAACCAACAAATAAATCAAATTTGGTTGTATATATTAGAAATTTTTTCATCTCTTTTAAATGAATGAATTGTATATTGAGAATCATTTTTTGCACATTTTAAAGAAACCTCATATCACTAGGCAAATCTAAAGTCAATTCCTATTCATTTTTATTGGTATACTTTTATTAAAATTATTAATTGTTGTTTGTATTGGATTACTTTTCTTATGTTTACTTTGGCATGCTGTATTTTATTGTGTTTTCTTCTACAATGGTTGCATGATATCCATTATACTTAGGGAGGATTGTGAGATACTTTTCAAGCATATCATGGAGAAATTGTGGAACCCTACGGTATTTTTACTTGTTTTACAATAAGGGTTATATATTCAAGTCATTTGTTGATGTAAATAATTGATAGTGAGTTGGTTACGTATATAGGTTTCCCTTCCCAAAGGGTGAGTGATTTGGTGATGTGTCATTGAATGCAATTTTTTTACGTATATGGGAATCCCTCCAAAGAATTTATAGTGGAAAATGGTGAGGTTACCGTACCAAAAAAGAAACAAAAAAGAGGGAACCAAAACAACTCTACTATAGGATGGGGTACATGTCATTCAAATTTTCCTTCTTCAGATGAAAGAGGAAAATAAAATTACTTTGTCAAATGTACAAGAATGTTAGAATAATATTAAGAGAAGTATTTATATTACTTTGTAAAACCTTTTATGCATGTCATATTCTAGCTAATCCAACAATATCTTTTGAATTTGAAAGTGTTGTGTACAAAGGTTAGTTCCACCCATATTATTGGAATATGCAATGATGAATTATTTGGTCTTATTGGTTGTGTAATTATCATATCTATCAAATAAGGAATAAATGACTATCTAATTATAAAAATGAGTTATCATGCATGCATCATGTAATAAAATCTCGTATTACCATTATTTATATAAGGGAGGTGGAAAACTATTTATCCCACGTGTGTTATGGGATGTAATTCTTTCAAAACTCTAACTATTATAGAGGTGAAGGAGTCTCATTTGTACATACATTATATTGTTGTGTCAATTTAACATGAAGTGGAAATCGAGTGTGATGTGATGATTATGTGGGTCAAACTCATGTGTAAGATTGGATATTTCTAAAGAATAAATATCATACCTTCCCATGGATGTTTTCCCATTTGGGGTTTTACCACGTATATCTGGTGTACTAATTATTATTTTTTTGTCTCTTACTATTTGATTATTTGGTGCTTGTATGGATAGAAGGTTATACTAGTAGATTCTTGCTATTGACTTGCATGTTATAAAATTTATCGGTGTATTTTTATACATATTTCTCAATAATATAGAACATATATGGTTTGAATATTTTACTATGTTTGATCTTAAAGGTAGTGAATTTTCCACATGAGAAATATTTTCCTTTTGACAAAACTAGTTCTCACCACAAGTAGTAGGACATTGCATTCAATCATAACAAGATTGTGTTCCTTGGTGCAATTGCATGTTTCATATGATACTCAAATAATACACTTCGACAAGAACGAGGAATGGTATCAGTTTGTTATTCCTCATACTAATAATTCCCCATAATCATTTTCATGTCCCAATAATAAAAATATCTTCTTGGAAATGATGCCACTTGAAATGTTGTCCGTGCAAATTCTTCCATGAGGAGAACAAGGTTCAACAAGACCTTCCCACTTTATGGCAAAGAGGAAGCATCCTATAGACAAAGGGGTTTCCTTATTATTTAAAAACATTGTTGGCCACTAACACCTTGGCAACATAAATGTGATCTTTAAGGTTGGTGTTTCACATTGGGATTATCCCTAACTCTTCCTTATGATATTTATTGTAAGCATAATTTTTATAATAACTAGAATGAAAATTTTTGAGAAATATAATAAAACAACTAACTATAGATCCTAAACTATAGAAATTATTTCCATTGAGTGCGCTTATCCCTCTCTATAAGCACATATTTTTCAACATGGATTTATAAAATATGATAAGAGGAAATAGAGATCCATAAAATAATGAAAAATATAACATTGATTTATCATTCATCATTAGATTACGAGAAAACATAGTAGGAATTTATTACCAGTAAGTCAACAAATTCAACCACGTCAAAGAAGAATAATGATCATTTATGAACATCAAATGGGAGAACAATATCCATTATATTACTAATTAAACTTAAATGTATAATCAATATTCATGGATGTAATATAAATGAATATCATCAATCATATCGATTGTAGATTTCAATTATTGTTCCATATAACACAAGATCACAATCAACACCATAGAAGTGTAAACTAGACAATCATTGTTAATTTCCCTCAAGAATTACAACGATGTTTACACCTATAGAATAGATGTGAATAACATAAGAAGGTATGATTACATAAATTTAGAATACAAAGATATAAAAAAGTGGTAAGTCATTGATTATGTTAGTGTGCAAAGAATCCCTCTACTCTCTAGGATGCTCTCTCATTTATAACATAATGTTTTCTATCATAATGATTGGTGATAATTTTTTCCTACTTGATTTTTCCTTTTTATACCTTTTAATAGGGTTTCTCACATGTGTGAGTGGTATATACACTTCTCACATTGTGATCCCTAACCATTTATGTCCTCCAATTATCTCCAATATGTCACATGATTCTCCTCATAAGTCCTCCATTATCTTGATGACCCCATTATAGGGTTATGAGGGTATTTATGGATGTGAGACCAAACCTCTTGATTATATTATGATTTCATGTGTTATCTCTTCTTAAGATGGCCCAAATGGAGGATATTTATTGTGTAATGTAACTCTTAGTCCCATTTCTCCTTATAATGACACCATTGTATCATATCATACCACATGTGTTGGGTTTAGTTTCAATCATAACCTCCCTTTATGGGTCCCTTACATGTAGCTGTTAAAATATGGTTCAAGAGAGGTTCTAAAATCACTAATAAATAACTAGAAGAGATGCGTTGGGAGGGAATATGTACAACATCAATATGAAAATGATCAAATGGTTTGTGCATTCCTATTTCTATCAACCCCTCCCATCAAATAAAAATCATAATGGTGACATTTGACACCGTATTTCATACCAAGGGCTCTATTCAAACATTGAAAGTACTTCATGGTTGTGTGTTTCTCTTTAATGTTTTGTATTCTCCAAATGTGGGTCCCTTATTTTTTTTTCATGTGAATTTTTCATGCCCTTACACCTTCTATTGTGAGCCATATGAAAGAGGTGTTATGCATCCCTAATCAAGAATGACTAGGAAAATTGCATTCTAAATGATAATTCATTTATTATACACACAATATGCACAATCATGCAAGTTAACGCCTAAATTTCACACACATGCAGCATTTCAACTAATACTGTAGGAGAGCATCATCAAAATACGACATGTAGCTCATTGAATACATCCTCATGGTCAGATACACAATGAAAATTGCACCTTATAATGATAAATTCATTTCTTATGGACAACCACATGACCTTTTCATTGGGAACCAATGCTGATAGCGTGACTTTATGTTTAGCACCATGTACAGATATGCATGAATTTTATTTGAAAGTCACATGATTGTTGTTACGGAGAAAACTTCCTATGGCTTGGGGTGTACCACAACAGATAGAGAAACCATAGAAATCAATCCCTTCCCAATATGCAAGAGAAATAAAACATCTAACACTAAAGGATCTTGAATCATACCTTATTTTGGACGATTGAAGTAGATCCCCATTGAGCTTTTTCCAATCCTGCTTGCTTTAGCAATTTACTCTCAACAACAGTAAACAAGGAAAGCATGCTATAGAATATAATGTTAGGCCTAGTCTATTATATATAATCAATAATGCATAAACAATTAAACACATCCATGGATACAATATTCATTTAAATGCACATTATTGGATAGGAAAAGATATTTCTATTAATACAATCAGAGATTACATAAGTGACAACCTCTGTCGCCACGTCTGCGAACCGTAGAAACCGAGTCCTCCACCTGGGCCTCCACCACATCAATCCTCCATCTCTCGATAGCAAGCTCACAAGCAAAGGAAATATTGGGAAGAACACAAAGTGCTCCAAGGGAAAAAGGGATGCAAACTCAAGTATAAGCAAGCTACGGCAACAATGGACTATAGTTTTCTTGCTCTTCAATTCTCCTCCTTCAATGTATCCAAGGGGTTCCTTATATAGTGCTTCAATGGGGTAATGGAAGGTCAAATCCGAGCGATCTTGAGGCATATAGAAGGCCAAGAGACAAGTGATTCATATCCACATCAAGAAAAACTCCAAAAGTATTTGGACTCATGCACACATCCCAATGTACACAGGTTTGAGGGTAATATCCGTGTATATACGCAAGAAAGGGATTAAAATTCATGTATAGCAAATAATAGGTGTTTTTAGGGATGATATTTGAAACATAAAAGGTACAATAATGGCCCATGGGGTCCAAAGAGTCTGCAGAGGGACACAGAAGGCCATAAAAGTGTGATCAACCATGTGTGGTAAAATCAGCTATAACAGATGCCCCCTAATGTGTGAGGTCATAGGGGTAACATAATGGACGAAATACATTATAAATCTATCCCAGAAGTGGAGTGATGAAGAAACAGGTGGAAAAACCAGCCATCCATCAATATAGTACAATAAGCAATCTCTGCATATGACTGCTAATACATATAGTAGTCCCAGATACATAAGAGTACAATGGCCATGAATATCCATGATATACAAAATGTGACATGTGTGGTCATCGCCACGTACAATATATAATAGATAAAAATATCCATGATGAAGATATACAAAGGATCAATATCTCTATGAAAACTGAATATATACAATGGATCTAGATCTCCATAATGGCTGAAGATATCTGACATACACTGGAATCAAGCCACGAAAGCTGAAATCCCATGAATACTGGCACGATCAAGGAGGTAGCATATGTGGAATGCCACCAATCTGGAAAGTCTTCTACACAAACCACTACGATTATATGTCCTAATATGTGAATAGAGGTGTCGAGGTCGAACATAGTAGTCAATTGTCTGATTACCGGTCATTGATGTATACCGTTAACAGACGCGAGATCACCCACCGATAATGAAAATGGGAATAAAGGTACTAGAGTGCAATCTAACCAGTGTGAATAAATATGTTGAGGTCAAACACTTAGAATAATCCATCGATTAAGGGACATTGATGTATTCCCAAAACTGTCGATGGTGAGAAAACCTACCACTGATGACTGTAAGTCTCAAGGCACTCAAATGACTCTTGACTCCTATCCCAAAATAAATGATCTGAAGTCAATGGGATGAAATATGCTGGAAGGAGGGAATTAAGGCAATGCCCATCAACCAACACAAGGTACTCAGCAACGTTGTATAATGTGGAAGGACTCGAACAAGATGTGCATGAACCAGTAATAGTACTAGGAATGGCCAACATGCAATGTCAAGAAAACTGAGGAATGGTCGACTCGAGCTTCAACTTCCTTCAAACAAGAGCATAAAGGCAAATGGTGACTAAATGTAGGAAGCATAGACTCGATATACCAAACTGGGACATCTCTGTGACACAAGAGGCATCGACTGAGGCTCCATAGGGACTGAAAGCTTAATCAGTCGATGGAGATAAACTCAGAAAAACGAGTACAGCTCCTAAAATCAAACTACTAACCCAACCATTAGGTGTGATATATAGTGCTCTGTTCGAAGGTGACACGACTCGACTGCTACCAAAGATAACATCTTTTCCTGTCCGGCTTTTTGGTTTTTTAATTTTTTTAGACTTTTTTTAGATATTTTGAAAAGCTTGAAAAAGAATAAAAGTGTTTTATAGTTACAATTCTAGGAGGAGACGAGTGTCAAGGGACAACCAAACTAGTTCCAAGCAGCGGAACATACCTATGCTCAATACAAGGAAACATGTGCAGGATAATGACACTCAGGGGAAAGTCCCCTCCTGGTAAAAAATGGGGAATCAAGCTGCAAAGGACATATAAAAAGGCTCTGCTTGACTAGACATGAGACAAGCTCGAGATATATGGCTAATAATAAAATTCAAGGAAGCCAACGTAAGGCTCAATAAGGCAAGAAAAATTCATGATAATGCAATTACAATTTGACATATACAAGGGAGTCCCAAGGGAATGGAAAGCATAAAGTTCAAGAGGATATGAAGCTCTTGCTCAAAGTCATGGCGGTACTATACAAAGGACTCCCACACCCTAAAGGAGAAATGTCGGCATGGGCACCAAATGCAAAATAGGATCTAACTAGGGTACCCATGTATGGTAAAGCTCTACCATTCACAACATGTCACTTCTAAAAGAAGCAAGAAAGTTTCGTGACAAGATGGAATGGTTTCGTACCTAAGGTTAAGATGAAATGGTCATAAGGTTATGCAAAGTGAAAACGGTTGTGAAAACTAAACTATATGCCAGTTTAGACATAATGCCTGCCATAGGCATGAACAGTTCAAAGCCACGGTAAAAATCGCACTCAAAATGGATTCCTACAACAACAAATTACTTCAAACGGTCCAAAACGGTCAGAAACAGTCAAAAACTATAGAAAGTGAGTAAAAATTTCAAAAAATTTCTATAAATAGTGAAAAATTTAAAAATTTTCATACCATTTGAAATTTTTACCCAACATAGTGCATTTGAGCTCAGAACTTCAAAAGCAAATTCTGGGAGCATCTTCTAGCGAAATCCCTCCCCATTTGATCCAAGAAGATTCTTATGCTCTTCTCTTTCATTTTGATGCAATTTTTTTCAAATTTCATGGGCTATTTAATTTTTTGAGCCATCCAAACTTATGCGTTTCGGACCACATGGAAATCGGCCCTTTTTCCACGTATAGGGCTCTCCATACGCAAAAAATGCACCAAAATCCACGTACATACATGGTTGTTTTCAAAACAGTCGCGTACAGGGCCGCGAACAAGGTTTTAAAGGGTAAATCTTGATCATAAAACCTTATTTTTATGTAGGATGGTGCTAGAGTGGAGAGAAAGAGAGCATGGTGATGTTGAGGAAGTTGTGCAAGGTGATCTCATGGCTCAACAAGCATTATGGGCATGTGGATTGTACAAGTTGTGGGGTCTTGGCAGCCTGAGGTCCAAACCAAGACTACTCCAGCTACTAGTAGACTATTGGGATCCAGAGTCTGAAACATTTCAAATAGATGGGATGTCGCTCAGCATTGAGGTTGAGGACATATATTTCATCACAGGTTTGTCTCGATGAGGGGAGATGGTGAACCTTCGATCTCATGGGCCAGGAGCCAAGCTGGCCATAGAAGAGTACATAGCTATGTACTACTTTCCGGAGATGGAAAAGTTTGGGAGTCAAATACCGACAAACTCTATTCAGATTCTGGGGATGAACGCCATACTTTTGGCACTAGGAAGGATTGCGGGGTTGGCTTCACTCCACCAGGCCTCACGACCAATGATTTTCTATGTGGTAGAGTGCATGTGACCTACAGTGTATGACTGGAGTACTACGTTGCTTAGCAACATGAAAAAACAGCCCAGTGACTACAACATGGGTAGAGTACAGAACTTTGGGTTTGGTAGTATACTAAGCATGTTTTTCTTTGAGCAGGTGCTAGGGATAAGCCCTAGGGTAGACATTGCTCCACATGGAGTCCGGAATCCATCCCAGTGACGTTGGGCGAATGTCATGCACAGAATGGGTGGAGGTAGGGTGGCTAACCCCTACCCAGCAGACTTCTTTCCATGGTGGCAGAGACAGATCGTCGCCATATATGACTACCCTTATTAGGGATAGAATTTCATGAAGACCCAGATATGCCCCTACCACTAGGAGAAGCTTATGGTGACATAGGTAAAGAATCCCAAACCCACTTTTTAATTTTTGAATTATTTAACTTTTTTTGTTTTTTGATATATTGACTCAAAAGACATGTTTTTGGTGTGACGACACATAGTGACAATCTTTCATGTATATGAAAATGTAGGACCACGATGGCCAGATGGCTCCCCTCGTCATTGATGGAGGGGAAGAGGAGATGATATTATGGGTGCGGATGTGGAGCGGACGCTCCAAAGCATCCACACAAACTTTGTTCATTTGACACATAGGGTGCCCATGGTGCAAGTCAAGGACTTTCCTGAGGCCATGCAGCACCAGGTGGTTGGTGTACCATGAGCATGGGTTTGACTATTTCAATGGCTAGCTAGAGCCATAGTGTGTTATCATGATTAGAACCCCCCTCCACCTCAGGCTTAGAGACTTGAGTGTATTCATTTTTGTCTGACCGTGTATTATGTCTTGGTGGCTCGAAAGCCCCAATTTTGTATATGACACTTATGTATTATGACGTCACTTTTTGGATGTTAATGAAAAAAAATTTATGATGATCTATTTTATTATATTTACATGTGTGTAAAATGTGTTTGTGATATGCTTATGGTCTATGAAACAAATGCCAATCTAACACATAGTTAGAATATGAGGCAGCAACTTGATTAAAAATTCTTAGAACATGAATGTATGTTATACTCTCAAATTTTTGTTCTAGCAATCTAACACATAAGAATCTTCATAATAATGTCGTATCCCTAGTACGATACAAGCCATTAATTTGTGAAACCACTAATTGCTAATCAAGACATACCTCAAGAGAATGAAGACCATGTGAAATGGCATCATGCAATAACTCAATGATGGCACTATATTCAGCAACATTGTTTGAATAAGGTCATAAACATATGCCTCCTGAAGACAATACTTGACCCATAGGAGTATAGATCACCCAAGTAGCCGAAGCTGAGTTTTGAGTGTGGTGGCTAGCACCATTAATGAATCCTATGCAAATGGAAGTCTCCATCAACATTTGCCATAGGAAACAAAAGCTAATAAACAAAGTCGATCACCATAAGAAAATCTAACTATGTAATGCAAAACTGTACAATAATATACAAAAATCAGCCTTGGCTGAAGATCATTCATTGTATTTTTTGAGATAGAGCAAATTTCTAGGCTCCACCAAGGCTATCCCTTCATAATCAACCATCTCATAGGCGCCTTTCTCTAAGACTCGTTTAACCACATAAGGACCATGCCACATGGGATTAAATTTCTCTGCCCAAAAGGGTTCCTTAGCTTGATCCAACAAAAGGACCAAGCCACCTTCACTAAACCTCCTTGGACGGACAGAATTATCATATTGGACCTTGACGCGACATTTGTTAACCTCTAGAGCCACTAAGGCATCAAGACGCCGCTCATCAAGCTGCTCTAAGTGGACCAAATGATCCTCCAATGCGGAAGTGTCAGGAAAAAGCTCCATCGCTAGCTTCAAAGAAGGGATTTCGCACTCAACTGGTAAAACTGACTCCACCCCATGCACAAGCTAATAGGGAGAAAAACGGGTAGCAGTCTTAACCACGATTCTATAGGCCCACAAAGAAGGATATAAAATGATATGCCAATTAGTCTTTCTTTGTGTGATGGTTCGTTGGAGAATAGACTTAAGTGATTTGTTCACTGCTTCAACCTGTCCATTCACCTGAGGGTAATAAGAAGAGGAGTGATCTTGCTTATATATTAACTTGGAAGCCAACTCTTCCATCATTTTATTCTGAAAGTGCCTGCCATGTTCAGTGACAAGCTCTTCTGAAATGCCGAACTGGGTGATAATATGGTTGAAAATGAAATGCATGGATATCTCACCATCGAATTTAACTATGGGCATAGCCTCTACCCATTTTGTGAAGTAATCGACAGCCACAATAATATGATGATGGCCCCCAGCCAAAGCTAGGTTGCAATCCATAAAATCAGGCCCCCACTTATTGAAGAGACTAGTGGAGACAATAGGATGTAATGGGGCTAGACACGAGCGCATATTACATGTAAACACCTGGCAAGGGTGGCACTTCTTGACTGCATTAATGTAAGCTTTGAAGATGGACGGCAAAAAATAGCCCACTCTCAAGATTTTTTGGGCTGTATAAATCCCAAATAAATGACCACCACGCGCCCCTCTGTGGAAATCATTAAGCACAACCTTAGCCTCATCATGGGTTAAACAATGACGCAAAATGGAATCTACCCCACGGTGGTACAAGGTGTTATCTACTATAAGGTAGTTCTTAGCTACATAACATAATTGTTGCCACTCATCCCATGAGAGGTGAGTAGGGACCTTCAATGTTTGCAAATACACGATGATATTCCCATACCAAGGGTCCAAAGTTGAGATCAGGAAAATATGCTCATCGACAAAAGAATCCTCATAAACCTCCTCCTCCTCCAAACTTGGAAAATCGGATACAAGCTCCGCAAATATTAACGATTTCTTCGATTTCGCCGAAATGAATTCAAGATCAAACTCTTGCAAAATCACAATCCATTTATTATATTTTCCCCCAATCATCCTTCTAGTCAGGACGAATTGAAATGGATTGATGTGAGCTATGACCAAGGTTTGGTAAAGGAGAATGTAATGTCTCAAACGTTGAACCACATGAACGGTGGCCAAGGATAGCTTCTCCAAATGGGAATAGCAAAGTTTCGCATCTATAAGGTTTCAGATCAAATAATATATGACATGCTCATGGAGATCCTCATCCTCATGAACCAAAACCATACAAACCATCTCCATAGATGTGGCCACATAAATCAAGAAATAACGGCTATAGTTTGGTGGACTAAGCACAAGGGTCATTGCTAAGGCTCGCTTAAGAGCATCGAAATATTCTTGGGCTCACTCATCCCAATAAAAAGGGGTGTGCTTCTTCAAAATATGCATAAATCATTTCACAATTAAATCACTTAGTGGTGTTGTAAGCACCATCCACCCTGCAAACAAAACTGATATGAACATTTGAAAGAGGAACCACAATATAATATATGAATAGTTACTTAGTCGTGGGAATATATGTGTAACATCCCCAACCCTCCGACCGGAGAAGAGGACACTACCAAACCCATTAACCCTCTGGGAAACTAGCTCCATGAACATGTACATAAATAAAAACTGACAAACTGAAATGCTTTGAAGTAAATATGTAGAGATGCATAATTATTCAACATACAGCGGAAGCAAAACCATACATTCAAGAAATCAACATGTTCATCACAATTCATTAGACATCAAATATAATTGCAGAGATTAAATAAACAAGAATACTTATCTTGTGAGAAATTCATTCTGCAACCAGCTACGTCGCTAAAACGTTCCACCCAACCATAGGCTAGTGTGCTCCTTAACCTCTCAGCAACACTGCCACCCTGGAGCTGGTTATGATTCCCCAAGGAATAAGGAACAAGTAGGCTTACACATATCCAAGGATACACAAATCATCCAAGCCAACACAAATGGGTTTATCAGGCCATCAACGAGACAGCCAAGCCAACACAGTTGGGTTTATCAGGCCATCAAGGAGATGGGAAAAGTTGAATGCTAAGCTGGTGAGCTCACTAAAGAGCTAAGGACACCTACACCAGAACTAGCCTGACTTATAGGACACCCACACATACCCAACACAAGGAAATCAGTCCCTTATCTGCTACACAGTGCCTCATGCTCTGACCTCCCTTCCAGTGCTATTCAGGGGTTGTGGAGAATAAATCCAGCCCTCTAGCTCTGTCTGTGTGGCTCCCAAACACACCAGGTTTATCAAGCATACTCCAACCTTCATTCCCACTCCAACACAGTCCAAAGACCAACCACTGCATACATGTAGCAAAACCAAGCAATTCACAGCTCCGTGAGAAACAAAAGAAAACAGGATGACAACCAAAATGGTGAATGCAGCTCAGGCCAAGACAAGCGATCCAGACTTGTTCTTGGCCCTAGCGTGGCCAAAACAACTCAGCATCAACCAAAATGTAATTTCCCCCATAGCAACCAAAAACGTGGATTAAACCAACAATAACCAAATTCATGAATGAACCAACAGTAACCACAATGTGAATGAACCTACAACAAAGCCACAATTCATGGGGAGAAAAACAACAAACCCAAATCATGAATGGCTCCTTCACAGAAAAAATCATGGGTGACAGTAAATGGTTTCTTCATCTCTGAGGAAACAATGAAGAAAATCCCGTACGTGAGGATGAGCAAGAATGGAGTAATGGGTAGTGGTTCCCTCCCCACGTGAAGATGGAGAGTCTGCTAGTGGAGTGGGTGTGTGGGAAAGAATTGATAGTCCTGCCACCCACCACTTCCCAGAAATAACTTCCCAACTAACATCAGGGTTTTTAATGGCTGACACATGGCCTTTCCCCATAGGCTCAAGGTTTAACAATTACCCCTCCTTATCCTTAGGAAAATCATGCCCTTTTCATCATGGTTGCATTGACATAGCTGGTTGGGGTTTCATTTTAATTAAAGTGCATATTTACATGATGCCAAAACTGTAATGTGCTGGGTATCACGATATACCATTGGCAACGATTCTGATCGCCGAAACATAACACAAGCAAATCAATGGTGGGTACTTTGCCTTTAGCTCCACACCACGATTAATTAAAATATATACATCATATACATTTAATGCAAACGGGGTCAAAATTGGGGTGTTACAATATGTTAGGAAAGAAGGATGAAGAAGTTGTTACCTTTGAATTCCCTAGTAGATATCCAGGAGGAGTGGTACAAATACAGTACGTTCCCCCATCCATTTTTCCAAATTTTCATCAACTAGAGAATGAAGACCCCGATGAATTTTTATTTCAATCGGAATTACTCTATAGAGCATATAATGTTCAAAATATGATTTTTTTTCCTCTTACTTTGAAAGGAGCAACCCTCCAATGGTTCATGAGCCTAGGTGGGAATTGCATTCAAACTTGGGAAGACATGAAACATATGTTCTTGAAAAGATACCAAGATTATTGCAAGGTCAATGAGGACATATTTGAAATAAAACAGGGAGAAGAAGAAACTTTGGAAAATTATGTCGGACATTTTCAATACAGCCTTCAAAAATCAAAACTAAGACAGTCAAGGAAAGATGCCTTAAAAAATATTTTACTCAAAGGCATAAAAAGTGAATACTTAGAAATTTCAAGTCTGATTGGAACAGGTGACATATGTCAGTTATCATATGATAATGTTTGTGAATTATGTAGAAGGTATTCAAGAGGAAAATTCAATATTAGTAAGAATATACCCTCTTCTCAGCCTCATCTTAACCCCTGTCAACATTGTTCACAAAGCCTTTCTGTCCCATCTGATGATCATAGGGATACTCTCTCTTATGATGCAACACTTCGTGTTCTTCAAGATTTTCAACAATATCCCATTTTCCAAGAAATATCAACCACACAAGCTAGTCAATTACACCTACCACAATCACCTTCTCATAAACCTCCTCTATGCCCTACGCACATTCCTATTCAATCCAGTGCACATTCTAACAACAATAAAGTAGTACAATATGCTTACAGTGTTGAACTACAACATTTACCTACCTTACCTACCTCACCAACATTATTGCAAGAAATTCATATGAGATTTGGAGAGGTTATAGATCAAGGGATTGGAGAAACTACGGAAGAAAGTGAAGTTTCTACTTGGCCATTTCCGCAAGAAGACAAGATCAACCTAGAATGCCTCTCATTCGATGAGGGAGGGACATTAGAACCCGGATATTCCCCATCACCAAACTTAGATTCTTTATACATCCTAGAGTTCAATGAAATATCTCATGACATCACAAATGAAGAAGAAAACATAGAATACATAAGTCACAGTAAAATATGGTTCCAAGAGGGAACCAAGCCATGGTTTTATCCTCTTCTTCAATGTTTATTGTTGTTAAATCAAACAGCTCGGTTTATTCTTCATATCCTGGTAATCATTGTAATATTTTTCTTTGTAACACCCTGGTTTTGACCCCGATGCATTAAATATACATGATACATATATATACATTGTAAATCATCATGGTGCGGATCTAAAGGCAAAGGCCCGCCATAGATTTGGTTATGTTCGGATTGGAATTGTCACCGATGGCATATCTGGACATGCGACATACATATTAATTTGTGGCATCATGTAACTGTGCATTTTTTTTTTATTAAATAAACCCAACCAGCGATGTTCACTGCAACCAAATTGAGAAGCGGCATGATTCCTAAGGATAAGGAGGAGGGATGTTAAACCTTGAGCCATGGGGGGGGAATCCATGTGTCACCACCTTGTTTGTTCTATTGTTAGTTGGGGCATCTAATTGCTAGCAAGAAAACCACTACGCTCACGCCTGCACTCTCTCCACGACGCACCTTTTGTGTTGCGGATGGTCTATCCAATATCCCGATCATGAGCTGTTCGTTTTCCCTCACGCTGAGCGGAGTTAAAAGCTTCCACATTCCATTGTGTGGGGGTTCATTCTCCTCTTACTCACCAACTGTTCGCTTGCGGATCAATTCTTTCTCCTTTTCATGCAGAGAGTTTGTGTCTTCTCCACCATTGTCAGACTATGTAACGTTCTATTACTCCATCATGGAATCGTGGTTGTGATTTCATTCATAGTTTTGGTTGGCTGCATCTTTTTCCCTCACGTATAGATTGGGAGTCTGTTATTTTCCCATTTTGGGGGTCTGTGTAAGTTCTCCAGCGATTGCAGTGGGGATTTTATGCTGTGGGCTCATGGTTGTTCGTGAGTTGTGGTTTACCACGATTGCTGGACTGCATTTTTCCTGTGTGATTTAGATACTGTAGGTTGTTGTGGAATCGTTTTGGCCACGATAGGGCCAAGAATGATTCAGGGAGTCATGTTCCCCTGTTAAAAACTTGAATAGTTATTTTGTTGCATGCACATAGTGGTTTTGTCCTCGGACTACATTGGAGTGGTGAATGAGGGCCAAATGTGCTTGATAAACCTGGTGGGTCATGAACCACATAGACAGAGCTATTGGGCTGGATTTCTTCTCCACAACCCCTGAATAGCACTAGAAGGGAGATCAGGGTTTGAGGGACTGCATTGCAGAGAAAGGAATGATTTATTTGTGTTGGGTGTGTGTAAGTGTTCTAGAAGCCAGGCTGGTTCTGGTGTCGGTGTCTGTAGCTCTTCAATGAGCTCACCAGCTTAGCATTTAGCCTTTCTCGGCTCCTGGATGGCCTGATAAACCCAACTTAGTTGGCTTGGATGATCAGTTGTTCACCTGACAAACCCAACTGTGTTGGCTTCGCTGAACTATGTACCCTTGTCGTGTTGTTATCCTTGGCTATGTGTAAGCCTGCTAGTTCCTTATCCCTTGGGGAATCATTCCCGACTTGGGGGTGGCAGTGTTGCTAAGAGATTAAAGAGCACGCGGGCCTATGGTTGGGTGGAACATTGCAGCGACATAGCTGGTTGCAAAACAAGTTCTCTATAAGATAAGTATTCTTACCTAACTTGTGTCTACAATTATATTTACCATTGATGAATGATGATGTACATGTTGAATGTTGGATCCCATATGAATGCATGTTGTTTGCTTTCGCTATGTATATGAATGATTAATGCATCATAGTATGTTTAATGGGTTTAAAGTATCATGATTCAATATTATATGTATGTATGTTCTTGTTCATGGGGCTAGATGCTCAGATGATTGATGTATGGTAACGTCCTCTTGGCTGGTCGGAGGGTTGGTGATGTTACAGTGTGGTATCAAAGCTCTGGTTGCAGCATGGGCTGAATGGGCTGTGAACATGCAGTGATAGAGCTTATGTTGCATCATTTGGGCCTCATAGGGCCATGAGAAACATTCAACAGAGGCAGGTTGCTTACTGCCCAGAAGAAACCAGGAGGAAATGGGTGAATAACAGGAAATTCACAAAAAATTTCTAAGTGCTAGAATTGTCGGCCCATCGAAGAAATTAGTGCGAAGTTCCTCCGACACGGTGGAAGTGTTAGTTTGAAGCCCACCCGATGGCGGAAGGTTTTTTGAAGTTTTGCTTAAGTGTTAAAATCGTCGGCGGTCGACCATGATTAGTTGATCGCATCATCGACGCCTAGATTAAGCAGTTGCAGACGCAACGAAAAGTTTGGCGACTATGTCGAAAGAGGTTGCCTGATCTTGCACTGCTGTTATGGAAGGCTAGGCAACTATAATTCCGACAGATAGAGCCCCGACCACCGATGTGGCAAAGGAAATTCGTTTCAACGGTCGATGCAGTGAAAGATTTCCAAAAAAAATTCTAAGGAATGAAATCATCGCCGATCGGAGATGAATAGATGTTGACATCGCTAATGAATAGTTGAAGGAAGAGCCGATGCAAGAAGAAAATTCAAAAATTTTCTAAGTGTTCGTCGGCCATTGGAAAGTGTTAGTTGTACTAGTCGTCGATGAACATCGGAAGGAGTTAATGGTTCACGTGCCGATGTTGCAGAAGTATCAAGAACTAAACCTTCCGATGGGTGGAATATTTGGTTGCCGATGCCGCAGTGACTAAAGGTTTCGACCGCTGATAGGCTTGTGCCACGAAAACCTTATAAGGATCGTTGGTTGCCATTGTGGAAGCATAGACGACAAACCAACTGATGCATAGAGCACCTGACTATCGATACAGCGGTTAGTCAATTTTCCCGCTGATGAAGATCGAAAGATTAGTCAATTTTCCCACCGAAACACCGGAGAATTACCGGGGAAGAGACCCGATTAGATGGAAAATTTTGAAAATTTTGTTTGAAGTATAAGGTCATCGAAGAATTATTAAGGATAAAATCACCGATCGGAAGGAATCGAAGGATTGTAAATCTATTGTTGCGACAGTCTAAGACACTATCCACCTGATGGATAGTAGGTCCGATACCCGATAGATGTCTGCAGAACCCGCTGTGAGATCACTTTCCACCATTGCAGATACCCAAGGGACTGTGCACCTGATAAATAACGGGTCCGACTGTCGATACCATGAAGAACCTTAGCTGATGAAATCACCGATGGATATACCTTGGCATCGTCATTACAGTTCGAAGGGTTAGATCACTACAAACCTGACACGCCAGAGGGAAATAAACGAACAGACCGTCGATGAGCTAGGTGTTTGACCACCGAAGTGTCGAAAAGATAGTTGGGAGGAGGTCCGATTGGACCAAAGGAGATTTGGGTTTTCAAGAGAACTTCTCATTGATTTTTAAGGCAGTTTTCAACTTCCCTTTAGTAGACTTTCAGCAGATTGTCAGTGGTCACCGAGTTGAGAAGGAAGAAGAGAAGATTTTGTGTTTTAAGCAAAACTGTTATTGTTATGTTTTCCAGAGGAAGGTAAGTAGTTCTGATTTACATTAATGATATGCATCTAACAGTTTGTTACTAACATGTTTGCATAACTATAGACACCTCCAAGAACAGTATTCCAAGAAGAACAGTGTGGTAAAGCAAGAGGTGGTTCAGTCATGAGAACCCATGATGGGTATGATGCTCGGGATTCCTACGAGAATGCAAGGGATGCCATGGGAGAAAATGTCCGTAATGGAAATGATGACATAGAATCTAATGGAAGAAGATTCTAGGAGACATCGTCTGAGGTTGCAACCACCATGAGAAGCTTGATTAAAGCCTAGGAAGAGCAGCATCAGTTGAATGCTTCCATGTTACAGAGTTTGATAGATTTGCAGAGAAATATAGATTCTGGACGAGGTACATCAAGACCAGAAGGCAGTAAGAGCAGCACTAGGAGAAGGAGAAGAACTTCTAGTGGATCATCTGATTCTGAAGAATCCAGTGGAGATACAAGTTCATCTTCTTGTAAAAGGAAAAGAAGAAGGCACCATAGGGATTTCTCTCGAGATAAATTTAGGAAAGCTAAACCTTCTACATTTGATGGTGAGATAAAGACTAGACAAGAGGCTAAAGCTTGGCTTCTTGGGATAAAGAAGTACTTTCAAGTGCAGGATTATTTGGGAAACATGAAGGCAAGGGTTGCCATCTTCAATCTGAATGGAAGAGCATCCATTTGGTGGGAACACTTCAAGCAAGTAAAGAGGATCAGTGAAAGGAAACTGAAGTGGAAAGAGTTCAAGAATTATTTCAGGCAGAAATACCTCTCTGACAGGTATTATGATGACAAGATTAAGGAGTTCCTTGAGCTAAGATTGGGACAGCAGACCATGGATGAATATGCCAATAAGTTCTTGGAATTGTTGAGGTATGTCTGGTACATCAGAGATGAAAAAGTGAAGGTCCAACAGTTTTTGAGTGGATTTCCTCAGTCTTACAAAGATAGAATTGAGTTTTATGAACCAAGGACTCTTAAAGAAGCAATAAGGAAGGCTAAGTATTGCTATGAGCAAAGCAAAGGTAAACCTGATTACCATAAGGCATGGAAGGACAAGAAGAATGAGAAGTTTGACCGAAGAAGGAAAGGTTTCAAACCTTCTAGATTCAGGAATCAGCAGAAGCAGCCATCCCAAGCTGCGAGTAATCCAGTTGGAGTGACAGGTGGAAAGCCTAAAGAGCCACAACAGAATAAAGGTCTGCTCAAATGTTGGAAATGTGGACCCCACTTACGCAGATATTTCCCACTTGAGAATGAAAGTGCAAGGCCATTGTATAACATTCGGGAAGTAGAAACAATGGGTCAAGTAGCAAGAATAGTCCCTAGAATTTATGCAGCACTAGAGGACTGCCAAGCAGATCACCAATCAACTGTGGTTGAAGTTGCAGGTAAGATTGTTGAACAAACTGTTTCTATTTTGATTGACCCTGGTTCAAATCATAGTTACATCACCCCTAGACTAGTGGAGATTTGTGCTTTTAAGAAGGACAAGCATAGGAAACCTTGGCTAGTTTAGATAACCACTGGTACTAAGAGAAAGGTCAGTGAAGTAGTGGAGAAATATCCATTGGTTATGAATGAATTGATCACTTGTGTGGATCTAAATGTTCTACCACTTGGTTCCTATGATTTTCTCATTGGAATGGATTGGTTAGAGGCTCACAAAGTGAAGCTTTACTGTTATAACAAGACTTTTGAACGCACGAATGAAGAAGGAAACCCAGTAGTTGTGAAAGGTATTCCAAAGGTAATTTCAGTAAGACAGGTTTCAGCAATGTAGTTGAATAAGTTCTGTAGGAAAGGTTATCAATTGTATGCAGCTCATATTCTGGAACCAATAGGAGATGAAACCCCTAGGTTGGAGGACTGTCGGGTGTTACAGGAATTCAAGGATGTGTTTCCTGATCAGATTCTAGGGATTCCTCCAAAGAGGGACATTGATTTCACCATTGAACTTGTGCCAGGAGCAGTACCAGTGTCCAAGACACCCTACAGGATGAGTACACCAGAGATGCTAGACTTGAAGATGCAACTGCAAGAGTTGTTGGAAAAGAAGTATATTCGACCGAGTGTGTCTCCTTGGGGAGCACCGTTTCTATTTGTAAAGAAGAAAGATGGTACACTCAGGTTATGTATTTATTACAGACAGTTGAACAAGGTTACTGTGAAGAATAAATATCCTTTGCCTAGGATTGATGACCTCTTTGATCAAATGAGAGGAGCAAAGGTATTTTCCAAGATTGACTTGAGGTCTGGTTACCATAAGGTGAGAATCAAGGATGAAGACATTCATAAGACAGCCTTCAGGACAAGGTATGGGCATTATGAGTTTGTAGTGGTACCATTTGGTCTCACCAATGCACCGGCTACATTTATGTGCCTTATGAACAGTGTAATCAGTAAGTATTTGGACAAGTTTGTTCTTGTTTTCCTTGATGACATTCTTGTTTATTCTAAGAATGAGGAAGAACATGAAGATCATTTGAGATTGACATTGCAATTGCTCAGGGAGCATTAGTTGTATGCAAAACTAAGCAAGTGTGACTTCTACGGAGATAGAATTCAGTATTTGGGTCACATTATCTCAGAAGACGGTATATCAGTAGACCCTAAGAAGATTGAAGCCATTATGAAGTGGCCTACTCCAAGAAATGTGACGGATGTAAGATATTTTATGGGACTTGTAGGATACTACAGGAAATTCATTGAGGGATTCTCCAAGGTTGCACATGCCATCACTTCTTTGCAAAAGAAGGGGATAAAGTTCGAATGGACTTCGAAGTGTGAAGAAAGCTTCCATCGATTGAAGAATATTCTCACCAGTGCACCAGTATTGAAAGTTGCAAATCCAGAGAAAGATTTTGTGGTATGTACCGATGCATGCGGACAAGGGCTTGGAGGAGTCATTATGCAGGACAACCACGTGGTATGTTATAAGTCAAGAAAGATGGAGCATGAGAAGAACTATGCCACTAATGATCTTGAGCTTGCAACCATAGTACATGCTCTCAAGATGTGGAGACATTACTTGATGGGTAGAAGATTTGAACTCAGAACAGACCATTGTGGTCTGAAGTATTTGTTTGATCAACCTACTCTGAATGCTAGGCAAGCGAGATGGCTGGAATTTTTATGTGAGTTTGATTTCGAAATCAACCACATAAAAGGGAAATAAAATAAGGTAGCTGATGCACTTAATAGGAAGGTACAGGAAATGCATGTGGCATCTCTTAGTATTTGCCAATCAGATTTGAGGCAGCAGATTGTTAATCATGTTGCCGGAGATGAATTATATAAGCAAGTAAAAGACAAATTGCAGCAGCAAAGTCTTGAGAAGAGGTATGAGGGATATAAACTAGAATAAGATGGACTTCTTACTTATAAAGGTAGAATTTATATTCTGAATGTAGCAAAATTGAGGAGAATTGTTATGGATGAAATCCATCAAGCTCTGTATTTTGGTCACCCAAGATATCAAAAGACAATTGCTACAGCTAGAAAGTAGTACTTTTGGCCAGGAATGAAAAAGGACATGGCTGAATACATCTCAAGGTGCATGAAATGTCAATAGGTAAAGGTTGAACATCAAAATCCAACAGGTTTGTTGCAGCCTTTTCCAATTTCGAAATGGAAATGGGAAGTTATTTCCATGGATTTTATTACATGATTGCCGATGACTTGGAGACAACATGATTCCATCATGGTTGTAGTAGACAAGTTGACAAAAGAAGCACATTTTATACCAGAGAAGTCTATGCATAAGACTAATGACATTGCAAAGATATTCATGAAGGAGATTTTCAAATTGCATGGATTACCGAAAGCAATAGTCTCTGACAGAGATGTCAAGTTCACTTCCAATTTTTGGAAGGGGTTGTTTGCAGATTCGGGTACAAAGCTAAACTTTAGCACTTCCTACCATCCTCAGACAGATGGGCAGACAAAAAGAGTTAATCAGGTGCTTGAAGATATGCTTCGCATGTATGTGATAGACAAACCAACCAAGTGGGAAGATTACTTACACTTGGTAGAGTTTGCTTACAACAATGGACAGCAGGCATCCTTGGGGATGAGTCTGTACAAAGCTTTGTATGGAAGAAGGTGTAGGACACTAGTGACTTGGGATAACCCAGTGAACAAGGTTGTGCTTGCACCAGAACTGCTCAAGGAAATGGAGCAAGAGGTCGTAAGGATCGAGCAGAATCTGAAAGCAACACAGGACAGACAGAAAAGCTATGCAGATAAGCATAGGATGAACAAAGAGTTCAGTGTTGGGGATCATGTCTACCTGAGAGTGAGGACTAAGAAAAGTTCCTTAAAACTTGGAAGTTGTGCCAAGCTGTCACCTAGATATTGTGGGCCATTTGAAGTGCTTGAAAGAATAGGGCCTGTTGCATATAGACTTGCATTGCCTGCTAGTACTAGAGCTCATAATGTTTTTCATGTTTCTTTGCTTAAGAAATATGTACATTATCCTAACCATGTGATAAATTGGGATGTGATTTAGGTGGAACCCGAGGGAGAGTTCCAAATCGAACCAATGCACATCCTCAACAGAAAGGTCACAATGCTTTGGAACCAAGCCATAGGGCAGGTAAAGGTGCAATGGGAACACTACGGACTTGAAGAGGCTATGTGGGAGTTGGTGGATGCCATGCGATTGGCACATCCATTTTTGTTCAATTCTGTGAAACACTGAGGCGGTACCAATGTAGCATTTTGTTCAATTTTGTAAAGCACTAAGGACAATGCTATTGAAGGGGGAGGGGAATGTAACACCCTGGTTTTGACCCAGATACATTAAATATATATGATACATATATATACATTGTAAATCATCACGGTGTGGAGCTAAAGGCAAAGGCCTGCCATAGATTTGGTTATGTTCAGATTGGAATTGTCACCAATGGTATATCGGGACATGCGGCATACATATTAAGTTGTGGCATCATGTAACTGTGCATTTTTTTATTAAATAAACCTGACCAACTATGTTCACTGCAACCAAATTGAGAAGGGGCATGATTCCTAAGGATAAGGAGGGGGAATGTTAAACCTTGAGCCATGGGGGGAAAATACATGTGTCACCACCCTGTTTGTTCTGTTGTTAGTTGGGGCATCTAATTGCTGGTAGGAAAATCGCTACGCTCATGCCTGCACTCTCTCCACGACACACCTTTTGGGTTGCAGATGGTCTATCCACTATCTCGATCGTGAGCTATTTTTTTTCCCTCACGTTGAGTGGAGTTAAAAGGTTCCACATTCCATTGTGTGGGGGTTCATTCTCCTCTTCCTCACCGACTGTTGGCTTGCGGATCGATTCTTTCTCCTGTTCACGCAGAGATTTTGTGTCTTCTCCTCCATTGTTAGACTGTGTAACGTTCTATTACTCCATCGTGGAATCATGGTTGTGATTTCATTCACACTTTTGGTTGGCTGCATATTTTTCCATCACGTATAGATTAGGAGTCTGTTCTTTTCCCATTTTGGGGGTCTGTGTAAGTTCTCCAGTGATTGTAGTGGGGATTGTGTGTTGTGGGCTCATGGTTGTTCATGGGCTATGGTTTACCATGATTGTTGGACTGTGTTTTTCTTGTGTGATTTAGATACTGTAGGTTGTGGAATGGTTTTGGCCACAATAAGGCCAATAACGATTCAGGGATTCATGTTCCCCTATTAAAAACTTGAATAGCTATTTTGTTGCATGCACGCAGTTTTTTTGTCCTCGAACTCCATTGGAGTGCTAAATGAGGGCCTGATGTGCTTGATAAACCTGGTGGGTTAGAAACCACACAGACAGAGCTAGTGGGCTAGCTTTCTTCTCCACAACCCCTGAATAGCATTGGAAGGGAGATCAGGATCTGAGGGACTATGTTGCAGGGAAAGGACTGATTTCCTTGTGTTGGGTGTGTGTGGGTGTTCTAGAAGCCAGGATGGTTCTCGTGTCGGTGTCTGTAGCTCTTCAATGAGCTCACCAGTTTAGCATTTAGCCTTTTCCAGCTCCTAGATGGCCTGATAAACCCAAATTAGTTGGCTTAGCTGATTAGTTGTTCACATGACAAACCCAACTATGTTGGCTTGGCTAAACTGTGTACCCTTGTGGTGTTGTTATCCTTGGCTATGTGTAAGCCTACTAGTTCATTATCCCTTGGGGAATCATGCTCGGCTCAGGGGTGGAAATGTTGTTGAAAAATTAAAGAGCACATCGGCCTATGGTTGGGTGGAACATTGTAGTGGCGTAGCTGGTTGCGGGACAAGTTCTCTATAAGATAAGTATTCTTACCTAACTTGTGTTTGCAATTATATTTACCATTGATGAATGATGATGTACATGTTGAATTTGGATCGCATATGAATGCATGTTGTTTGCTTCCGCTATGTATGTGAATGATTAATGCATCGTAGTATGTTTAATGGGTTTTAAGTATCATGCTTCAGCATTATATGTATGTATGTTCTTGTTCATGGGGCTAGATGCCCAGATGATTGATGTATGGTAGTGTCCTCTTTGCCAGTCGGAGGGTCGGGGACGTTACATTCTTATATGTGGATAAAGGTATATTTCTAATTTTGCTTCGAAGATGGTTACATTCGAAGAATTCATATACTTGAATTATTTTCTTTCTTTTTAGTAGAATAGGATATTATGTAGATATATTTTTTGTTTTATTAAATAAATATGAGTTACTACAGGTGACTCTTTTTCTTTCCACAATGTTATATATGTTTTTATAAATAAATATGAATCATCTAACAAGTGGTTTTGCAGTTTGATTATAAGAATTTTATCTATAAGTAGCTCATGGAGTATTATCTGAAAGACAATTTATGATCGTAAGATATCTTAAACCTTTCTTAGAAAATTGCAATTTATAGTGATAATTAGAAACAATTATGTGTACATCATTCTTAATCGTTCATTTTATGATTCGGATAGTTTTTGGTATTTTGATTCAGACATGTATATCTCTGATTTTATATTTTAAACAGTTGTGTGATAAGACTTACTCTCATTATTATCTTTTTGAATCTCACCTTATACCTATGGATTACTAGTTTATCCTATACTTGTTATCAAAACTTGTCTCTTAAAGTATCTTTGTGTGATAACTCGATAGTAGGTGAAATTGTTTCCTGTGGGGAACATTATTTATTTTTCACGAAGAAGAAGGATTGTAAGTTCAAAGATCAGCTTTAACTTATTCTCTTTTGACATGATTTATGATTAAGGCCAGTATGAAAAGTATTTGTAAGTTTATTTTCGCAAAATTGAATTATGTGTTTTAGCAAGGCTTAGCACGCTCTAGTACCAATCGGCTTCCATATACTTAATATCATTATACAAGGCAAACCCGTCGGAGTACTAAATAGGCCTGCTGGCAGCGAGTCAGTGCTAAGTAAAAACTTAAAAGAAGGAAGCTCGATAAATGCAAGTAAACCCGTCGGGGTACTGAACAGGCCTGTTGGCAGCGGGACTATGCTTGCATGGTACCAAGATAAACACGTCAAAGTACTGAACAAGCCTACTGGAAGCAGGGAAATATCAGGTAAAAGAGATCTGGTTAATGCACTACTATGCACATCATTTGGAGAATAATGATAAATATGAAGAAAAATTTTCAAATTTTATTTTAAGGACGATTGTTTTTAATGTCATTTGAGAATTGTTGTAAGTTGGGATTGGACCTAGCTGTCTAATTCATCAAATACCTAGGATGTCATTATCTTAGAAATGGGACCCATAGCTATAAAATCTCACACACTCCGAGGTAAACTCAAAATATCTTATGATGACAATATATCTTTAAAATAAGGCACGGATGACTAGCTTTTCCTCTGTCATGTTTTCAGTTCTCTTATCAACATTTAAGTGGTCTTTATAAGCACTATTATATTTTTCATGAATATACATATCTGAATCATTTACATTTAAAAGTTAGTTTTTCTTTTTACAAAATAATAAAATAGCATGATAGCACCCTTTTTATATGGAACAATCGAATCTTCTTTCTCATGGCTTGAGGAGACACCATACCTTTGGTTTGGGGGGGGAGGATTAGGAAAAATTAGACTATTTTTATTTCATTATTTATGATATATCTATTTTCTCTGACAAAATGATAAGTGTTTTTCAGGATAAATTAGCAATGGAACTTGGTTATAGCATGAAGTATATTTTTACAGAAGATGACTATGGAGGACTATATGAAGGATCGAAGGGTAATCCAAATGAAATACCACATGACAATCTAAACTTGGTGATATTATTAAAATTTGCTAACCAAATTTTGTTTTTGGAAAATAGTTTTTACCTCCATGAGAATGCTTTGACCTTAAAAGTTTTTTAGTTATCATTTCACTATTAGTAACCCTATCCTTTTACTCAATCATGCATGTAAACTATCAAATGACTGATTTTTTTGTTGATCAATCTTATCATAAATGTAAATTATACCTTTTGTGTCATATGTTCAACCTGTCCAAAGCTTTACTTTGGACATGGTTGAACTAATTATAAACATTATGAACTCACTCATTCATGCATATGCATGTTGATGGCTCACATTTCGAAGTTTACTTTGACAGTACTATAGTGAGGATTTCTCCTCACTACAAGAGCAAGAATGGCTCCTGCTCTTAGAAAACAAGAAAAAACGAACTGGAAATAGCATAAACAGAGCAATGAATTAAACAAAGCTAATCTAAACAAGAATAAGCAAATGGCAACTACTGTAAACTAGATCTGAGAGCTAATAACAGAAAAGAAAGAGGAAGATGAAGCCCTTGTGGACCCCTCTGTAGAAAACGGGTTAGGGTTCCGCCTCCTTGAAACCTGCAAGAAACCTAAGCTACTACAATGGAAAACTTGCAAACAATGTCAACAATAGAACCTGCAAATAAAAACAACAGTTAGAAAGCAAAAATAATTAAACAAATATGAAAAGAAATGTTATAACTCACTTGGGTGGAAATGGGCCACCATGCCCTAGCTCATGGGAGCACCTCTCTCTTGGTTGGGAAGCAATGGCTTGATGGGATGGATATGGAGGAGAGGGAGTGTGGGTGGTTTGAGAGGCAAAGGTCTCAAAGCATCCACGGGCAGCATAACAATAGGCAAGTGAGGAGTGTTTTAAGAGTGAACCCCCACCCTCCTTTTATAGTTTTTCCAAGGAATTTTAGGGTTTTAAGCCCTTGGTCGGGGCTTTAGCCTGTTTTTTGGGCCTTTAGCCCCTTCTGCCCTAACTTTATCCCCTTTTAGGGTTTTAGCCCATTTTTTAGATATTTAGCTCCTAGGGGGCTATTTTGGGCTCCTTTTTGGGGTTTTTAGTCCTTTTCTTCATCCTTGGGCTCTTTTGGAGGTGTGGGGGTCAAATGGAAGGTCTTATGGAGTGAAATGAGTGTTGTGAGATGGTTTCCTTAGCTGGTGTAGGCCATTGAGAGCTATGTGGGGGATTTTTGGGTTAACAGATTGCCCCCTGATGTGTGAGGGCAGGAGCTCAATGTATGGCCAACAGACATCATAAGATTTATTGTAGAGAGGTGGTGCTTCCGAGGCTAGGGCATGGTGGATTTTGGTTTTTGTATTAATATGGTTCCCATCAATGGGTGAGATACAATAAATGTGTGACATGTATATGGATGAGGCGGGCATTCCCATGCTCATGACAATGTCAAAAGAATCATTTGATCTATGCTCTAAAATACAAGAGCCGATCATATACAACTGATGTTACAATGCTGGTTGCCTCTAATGTGAGGCTGAATACAATAATGATCTGGTGCATTGAACCCATGGCATTCTCATGGAATGTTATATGTTCATGATTGACGGTTTGCTGGATCTAGTACATAGCTTTGTGGACTCGCTGGTTGAGAGTCAGAGTCTCTAAGGTACAGGTATACTGCATCAATCATAAAGGTATATCGAAGCGCTGCTGGGGCTTCTGAACACTATCTCTAATGCAACCCAAAAATCACAAGGGACATAACCTGTTTAGGTCCCTCGAGTGGACTCACCAATGTGCTAGAGTCAGGTAACATCTGGGGTCTTTCACCAAGTATTGTGCAGAACAAACCCTGTACGAATCTCAATGATGCGATGATGGAGTTGAAGTCGAGCAGGTGAGAAACAACCTTCCCAAGAGGCACTAAGGACTCCTCTCAAGTGGTCCAAGGAACTCATCAATGATATGAATGAAACCAAGGTACAGGGACCTCTGGGTCTATCCTCTGGAATATGTGTGTTGGCGTCGACATAGGGAGACCTGCCTATTTTCAAGGCAATGATGTTTCCTTGACTAGGAACGCGAGGTGGATAACCAAAAGGTGTGAAGCAATCTGAGGATTGACTCACTAAATTGGGGGGGAGGGAAGGGAAGGGAAGGAACTGAACAAAGGCAGGGGAGAGTGGGAGACTCAAACTTCCTTTGTTCAAAGTATGATGGCAGGGCGTACCAGGTAGCAAATGAAACTTAACTCATGGGAATGGGATCATAACTGTAATACCGGGAATGTTTCTGCAGATGGGAATGCTTGGAGGAGGTGGACATTTTTTATATTGATGGAAACCAAGGAAGACACATTGCAGAGTACTCTAAACAAAGGTGACCCAATGTGGGGATGCTACCAAACTGTTTTCTATGGGGTGGTGTCTAGGGACACCATTATGGTATGATCTCGTGGATTTTTGGCGAGCCCGAGAAAGTAAATGCTCGATGGTGCTTTCAATTTTAGAGAGTATGAAATCATGAAGAAGACTCTAGTGGGGGCTCTTTTTCATTGGTATTCTCCTATGTCCGAAAAAGGACTAAAGTATACATAGGAGAGCTCGCTCATCCTGGAGGCGATGAGAGACTTCTTTACCATTGGTAGTCCAATCAGGCCGGAAAAGGTTAAACCTATACAGATTGGACAGTCTTTTAGATACTTTTATGAGCATGAACGAAACCAAGTTTGCTCGGCGATATTTTCTTGATGAAACGGCTGGAAAAGAGCTTAACGACAACTAGTGGTGAGATTTTTTGTAAAGTGCGGCCCCTCTGCCCGAGAAAGCATAAAAGTATGCAGAGGCGAATGGTCTTGGCTTGATTGTGCCAAGGAGGTCCTTTTCAATTGATGTTCTACATGTTCCGCAAAAGGAGGTAAACAAGACGATGTAGACACCCTTTCCTATACTTTAGCGAGCGGGAAAGGAATCAGTTGCGCTCAGTGATCTTTTCATTGTTTTAAGGAGTCAGAAAAGAGCTTAAACGAAACTCCAATGTGGTCAACTGACTGCAGTGGCACGAGCGATGCCCCATGTTGGGACGGTGGACAGAGATCCAAAGGTCATCCGCGTAGTATGGACGGAGCAGAAGGCTCTCAAACATATCAATACATGCATGGGATAGATCGCGGCAAAGGCCTGCGAGACGGTGCGGCAGAGGCATGCAAACCGAGGTGGCTCTTGGACAGATGTTAGGAGAGCGTGTGTGTGTGTTGTGGTGGATGAACTTAACTACATGCGATGTGAGTGCAAGTCCAGGGGCACTTATATGCCAAATACGTGCAAGAAAATAAATCATTTTGTGGACAATGGTCTAAAATTCCGCGTAAGGTGTGGTAAAAAGAAAAGACATTCTATGTGTTAAAAATACAAAATAAAAGCTAAAATTGCATTCCTTAACGGGTGGCGGACCGAGGACACTTCTATGTCAAATACATGGAAGAAAAACAAAGGGTTTTGTGGACGATGGTCCAGATGTCTGCATAAGGTACGGTGAAAAAAGACAATTATAAAAAATAAATTATAGTACAATCCTTAATGGGCGGTGACCCGATCGCTTGCATAAGTTGCAACCGGGAAGTGTGATATGAGTACCGATCCATAGACACTCGCATCGTCATGTCATGGCTCATGAATCGAGGTGACTTGTGGGAAATGGTCCCAAATTTGACTAATTAAACATGAGACAATGGTCTCATAAATAGATAAAGGGTGGAATTCTAAAACCGGTGGCGTAAACGGCGTCTCAAACAGAGTCCGTATGGTCCTGTTGTGTCGATCGAAAGGAATTAGGTCAAACGGGGCCTATAAAAGGGGAGGGTCCACATGGTGAAGTGTCATTGTCTCTGTTCATTGTGGAGTTGGAGAGGTGGTCCCTAATTCTTCATTTGCGGATTTCTCTTGATCCGACCGATGGTTTCGCGAGCCGTGACTTGCAAGTAAAATCTCTCACTGAACCTCTTCATTTGGATGGCTTATTTACTGAATTTGACCACCTGGAGGCCCCCCATGAGCTGTTTGGTGTTTCTTGTGGGGCAGGTCGCTCATTTTGAAGGGAAAGGTGTGTCCTAGGTGCACCTATTGGGAAATTATGAGCACCTTGGGCGCTCCTTTTTCCCAAATAGGTGTGCCCTAGCCTCTTTTGGGTGGTTTTTTTATGGTGGGGATGTCTGACATCAAGGTTTTTGCTTTATGCAGGATGGTGGAGATCAAATGGAGGGAGAGAGACTGTAATCCAGTCAAAGATGCATCATTGCATGACGGGGGTATTAGAGATACACTAGCCCACTGTGGGTTGCTGAAATTTATGAGGATTCCACTTATGTGGAGCTTGGGTTTGTTGATGCAAACTCTGATCGATTTCTGGAGTGTTGCTGAGGAGGTATTCCTCTTCCAGGGCCAGTGTATTGAGATTACGCTGGAGGATGTGTATTTCATTACTGGGCTCCCAATATTGGGAGTAGTTGGTGACCTGGAAATTGTACTGCCTCGGGGGGAGACTTTATAGGATCTATGCGATCGGCACTATTACGCTACCGCGTATGTGCATGGTTCTTACATCCTGATGTGTGACATCGAGGAGTTGTCCAAACTGGCGGTGGGGAATTTACTGCAGTGCATCTTGGGTTCCATAGGGAACCACAAGATTTCTGCTAGTTAGCTACAGCTAGTAGAGCATGCCATAGGTGGCACATATTATGCATGGGGCCAGATGTACTTGCAGGCTATTCGACGTCAGCTAAACAAGTCAAAGACCTCTAGCACTGGTTTTTGCTGTGGCTCCTTCTTATGTTCTTTCTTCTTTGAGAAAGTACCTACACTTTGACCTCATCGGGCTGTGCAGGACAGTGGTTCTTAGGAGCCGAGGATGTATAGGTGGTGCCAGATGATGATTCACGAGGGTGGCAGCATAGTGGGCCACTTCTTCATAGAGGAGTTGTTGGAGTAGTGGCTCCAGCTGCCTGTGGTGATCGAGGAGTACCCATATGTGAGTATGGATTTTCAGAGAGATCCTGAGATGCCCCGACCTCCTGGTCAGGCTTGGGGACCAGCTGGTATGTATGTTTGATATTTTTATGCTCATCTTTGTGCATAGTATAGTTGAGCTGGTTAGTTATCTTCATATTGATGTATGTGGACTGATGGTGTCCTTGCTTGTGTGTGCAGAAGTTGGTCCTCGCCCACCACCTGGGCATTGGAGGCGAGTTGTTACCGTACCTTATGCGGTGGCTTCTGCAGCGGCCTCTTCCGGTAGCTTCCGTAGGTGACAGCAGGATATGGATGGACTGGTACCGTACATGGAGGAGGTAGCTACTTGAGTGTCAGATGTTGGCTGGCAGCACCTGAGTACTAACTTTATTGCTGCTATTCACAATCTTCCTCCCGAGCTGACGGGTGTGATGAGGAAGATGGCTGTGGATTGTGAGCATTTTCGTCGGATGATGAGAGGTGGTCTTCTTGCAAAGGATGCGTCCTCTTCGGAAGATGATGATGCTGAGTCAGATGATGGGTCTAAGTCGGATTAGTAGCCTTGTGGGGATACTCCTAGTCCGTTGGTGCACTTAGAGATTTTTGTGTGTCTTATGTATATCCTATTGAGAAAGCTTTGTGGCTTCTTGTTTTTGTATTGGACATGTTGTGGACATGCGACTTATGGATTTATATCTATATATATTTTTGACGCACGTGGATGCACTTTTGTGGTTTCATTATGTGAGTCTTTTTATTATGTTGTGGGATGCAAATGTCTATGTGATGTATTATTACACTATGTGTGTATTTTTAGACATGATTATGCATTATTTTATGGTTGTATGTTTTCTATATACTTTATGGATGTGCCAATTTAGAATATAATTAGCCATTTGATCTGCGACACTATTGAGGTTCCTAGGAACATGTGTGAATGTGATGGATTCAAATGTTCTGACCATGTGTTTAGTGCGCAGGTACTTTCTAAATAAGCAGGGATCGTGAACTCGGTAGTGATTGTTCAGTTGAGAAACAAGCAGCTGGGAGTCTAAGAAGACATCGAGATGATGAATTCCTAATTATAGAGTGGCATATAAGAGGCCATTGACACCATAATACTTCACTTGGTTGTTGGTTGTGGTACCCACGCATATTCTGTCGATGTGGATCAACTCATGCGATGGGGAGTATATTACCCATGCAGCCGAGCCGAGGTTTGGGTACCATCTGCGAAACCCGTATACTGATCTGAGGTGTGCTCCATCTGAAGCAATGAGAGGAAATGATACATAAGACTCAATCGGGAAAAAATGTGTAAAACGAAAAAGGGAAAGACTATAATACAATTTAGAACGTTGTCACTCAAAGGGGTGACGTTAGGGGGAAAGTCGTTTGGACTTTCCCAGGATCAGCGGTCATTCCTTTGTGTGACACGATGAATCCTTGGAGACATCCTGTGGGGAGACAGAAAACACACTTGGATGGGTTCAAGCGGATCCTGTACTAGCAACATCGCATTAGGACTTGTCGCAATTCATCTATGTGTTGTGTGTGGTTTTGCGACCGCGCAATGAGGTTGTCGAAACAAACCAACATGATGTGCATGAGATCGCGGAAGCAGCGCGTCATGGCATGCTGGAAGGTGGTTCCAGCATTTTTTAGGCCAAAGGGCATGAATCGGTAGGCGAATGTGCCCCATGGGGTTGTGAATGCCATCTTGTAACAGTCTTCTTTCCAGATTTGGATTTGGTTGTAGCTGAAAAATCCGTCCATGAAGGAGAAGGCCTCATGTCCGGCACATGCATCGATGATCTGGTCGATGAACAGGGTGGGGAAGTTGTCTTTGGTACCTGTCCCATTGAGAGCATGGAAGTCTGTACAAATGCGAATGGTACCCTATTTTCTATTCACATGAATAGGATTAGAAACCCAAGTTGGATATGCAATGGGATAAATGAAGTCGGCTGTGCGCAGCTTCTCTATCTCAGCTTTCATCGCAGCCACTTTGGATGGATAGATGGGCCGTTGCTTATGGCGGATGGGTGCCACATCAGGCCATGCGTCGATGTGGTGTTCCATGATGGATGGATCTAAGCCGGGAATTTTAGTGTATGACCAGGAAAATATGTCAGGGAATTCTTGGAAGAGAGCGATGTAGGCATCAACCTCTTCCGGGTAGCAAGATGCCCCCAGCATGATTTCTTCAACGATATCAGAGTTGGTTGAGATGTTGATTTTAATTGTTGGTGAAATGTTCACCATGTTCCCTTCTTTGAAGGCATCAAGTGCTAGGATTGGGTTCTTGAACCAGTCAACCTTCCCATGGATGAAATCTTCAGTCTCCATGGAAAACTAGTCGGATTGCGACATAGGCTCTTCTGGGAGGAAGAACAAGCGATGGTGCATGTCGTCCCATGGGTATTCTGGGCTAGTCAGAGCTTCAAGTATCTCCTCATCATTGTTGAAGCAATGAAGTGAGAGGTCTGATGGACCGTCAGTAGAGATGAGCGGGTCGATGGAACTGGACATCATGTAGATGGACATGGTGTTTGAAGAAGGTGGTGGTGGGTGAACTTCTTCGATCAAGGTGATCTCAGACTCAAGGGAATGGTGACAGAGGTCAGCAAGAGCCATTCAAAATCGGGCAGGTCTTGGCAATGGTGGGAATAATTTCCATACAAGCCACAAAGGGTGCAAGCATGGTTTGTCCTCAATACCTTATTCTTGACTAGTGGCACGATTGGGAGTTCAACCACGGGAATGTTTTTGTTCATATCCATGGCATCTAGATGTGCACGAATCATTAGGATTTCAGGGCAATTCTGAGTTGGATGGCCCTGTTGTTCGCAGACGACACAAAGTGGGACTTGTATTGGTTCTGCGATGGTTTTGGTGTTCTTTCCCCTATCCCTTTTGGGTTGGGGTGGTATGGGTGTGGGTGCAGCGGTTGGCTTATGCAGACTAGGTGGGGGGCGAGACTCAACCGCAATAGGTTGCAATGGAGTTAACACAACCTGGAGGATTGTCGGTTGAGCTGGTGGATCTAGATACCACACCGAGATCCCCGACGTAAAGTTGGGTAGACTTAAGGTGGCCATGACTGGCTTGAAAATGACACCAGGTGGGGGAAAGAGGAAGGGAATTGTATGGACCAGAGATGAGCCCACATAAATCCCAGTTGGTTTCATGTGGGGGTGTGGTTGTGGTTGCAGCTGTGCATAGTGCTGCAGCTGTGGACGATGTTGTGGTTGTGGTTGGGGCTACGGTTGCAGTTGTTGTTTGGGTGCAGCGGTGCTTGATGAGACCATGCACAAGTCCACAGTTTGCTTTTGTGTCGGTGGTGGTGACACCAACAGGAAAGGAGCCATCATGATGGGATCAGTAAAAAACCCAGGGCCCACATTCAACGGTGGGGAGGCTAGTGTGTTTTCAACCATAGTGTTGGCTGCAGGGATGACGTTAGCATGTGCGGTCGCCCCCTGTGGCTCAATGGTGGTGATGGTAGGGATAACATTGGCAGGCGTTGTTAACCCTTGCAGATCATGGTAGGTGAGTTGGTCGGGGAACATCATGAGGTGAAAGAAAGTTGACGCAATGGCTCGCATGGCGTACATGTAATTCCTTATAAGGAGGAGGTTGTAGTCCAGTTGAGCATTGATGACCTAACGTGATGGGGACATGGGGGAGGATTCCTTGGGATTTAGTGGGATGTCCATCATAAGCCCGCAGATTCATGGAGGACGGTTGCAGAATTGGTGATCCAAGCTTCTGCCAAACCAAGGTAGACATGACGCACATGGATTCCCCCTCATCCACTATGCATCGATGCAAAACCAAGTTTCGGATGGACATCGAGATTTGGAAGGCGATAGTGGAGGGCATGCGTGGCTCTCCATTCTCTATGTCAAACATGATTAACTTGGAGTCAGAGGGTTCTACTACCGCTAGAGCGGCTAGCAAGGATTTCTGCTGCATTGGGCTCGTTTTAAGTACCTCAAGAGCGAACATGACAGTTGGCATTTGGGCCAAATCATCCACAATGCTATAGCTGACTACAGCTCTAGCTGTGGAATTATTAGCAATTCTGCATATGGGGGGGCGTGGGAACGGGCGTAACTGGAGAGGTAGGTTGGTTGTCTTAGGCGTGGATGTTGCTGATGAGTTGGCAGGTTCAGTGGTGGTACCATACTAATTTCATCTAGTCTGTAAGTTGACCTCTTCAGTGGCCATGGCTAGCAGGTGGTGAACACCTGTTTCAGCCGTGGGCGGTGCCCCCGGAGCATTGGGATTGGCCTGGGGAGGGGGAGTGGTTGCCACCAATCCTTGGACTGGTAGTGGGTTTTGAAGCACCATGGGAGGAGGTCCTTTCAGTGCCTGGTTGGGTTGGGCTTTATTGGGAGCATTGGCGGCCAGTTGGGCCTCATTTTGAATAGCCTGCTTAACGCAAGCCATGAGGGGACACTCAAATGTGTAATGCTCATAAACATCATAGAGTGTGCAAGGTTAGTTTGTGCGCAATGGAGCATTGCGTCTTAGTGCATTCTGCCGTGGGGAGTTTTGGGCTGGTCGGTTAGCCGCGGCATTATTGGGAGGGTTCGGTTGTTGACCGCCTCCCTGCGGTTGGTTATTTCCTTGGTTGCAGGGTCGGTTGTTTCTAGCTTGCCCTTGTTGATTGTTGGGGGCAGGCTGGTTGGGACGATTTTGTTGTGCAAACACTTGTGCCAATGGAGCGGGTGGAGCGGGGGCGGGGGCTTGGAATTGTTGCATCGATGGTGCATAGTATATTTGTGGGTGTGGTGGTGCCAAAAATGTGGGCATTTTCCCCACATACTATTTTGTTGGCCAAGCCATGGCCTGAGCCTACTGCAGTGGCGTAGGTTGTGCATAAGAGGTTGTTGCTCCGGACTGGGACATCATTCTAGCATAGCCCAGAGCTTGGTTTTGGTAAGAAACATTAGCAGTGTTGCTTGGTTGTGGTGCAACGGCAAGTGGTGTCGGTTGAGGCTATGGTTGTTGGGAGACTGACCCTATGATGTCGTCCGCAGCGTGGAATGCCCCTGGTGCGTCGCAGTAAGAGGTACTCGGATGGGGAGCATCTAGAATGACAGTGTACAAGTATCCAAACTGAGAGTAGATCAAGTCAAATTGTTGGGCCTTCAATATGGCCTCTTCTTCAAATTGGGGACTTTAAGATGCGACGTCCTTTGCGATGGGTGGGAGCAAAGTCTTAAGGAACCAATCCAAGAAGATCATGTCATCTAGTTGGATTTTGCATAAGCTACGGTGAAGCCGCCACTCATGGATATGGTCAGTTATGTGAGTGGCGGTGCTTTGGCAATAGGATAACAGGATCTCCAGCCCCTCGTCATATCTAACGGGGAGTTGGAAATATTGTAGGAACATGAAGGCTAGGGAGTTGAAGTCAGGGTACTTGGCTTGCGGTAGCTCAATGTACCATTTGGCCACAGCACTTGTAAGGGTGTGTTGGAACAGCCTCAGCCTAATGGAGTCGTCTACAATGTTGTTGGATGAGCACCATAGATGGAATGTAATTATGTGATTTTGGGGACATTCCTCGGCTTTGCCTTCAAACTTCGGGATGTCTGATGGCAGCTTAGTTGGCATGGGTGGCTAGAAATCTTGGTGGTGGATGGGGTCATTCGTTAATCTAGCCAAGTCAGGAAATTTCAGATGAGCCATGAAGGGCAGATTTGACCCCAAGTTGATGTGGGATGGGGCTACAATGGGGGTGGGGTTTGCAGGTGCATAATGCATCTGCATGGCTGGGGGTGCTTATGGTGGCACCATTGCGGATGGTCCAATGCCCCCAAGTGCTATGTGGGGGGAAGTATGGGTGGCAGGAGCATTGTCCCCATGTACTATAGTAGGGGCAATGTGGCTGGACGGTGCACTGCCCCCGTGTGTGGCCGGAGGGGCAGTGTGTGTGGAGGGGCCACTGCCCCCATGTGTTACCACTGGGCTAGCTTGGCTGGTCACTATGGGTGGCGGCAATTGGCTAATGATAGTATGCGTGACTGTCATTAGAGAGAATTTGAGGTCAAAAATGGGCCTCCTAAGAGATGTACTACAAAAATATGAGATATATTAAAATATTATGAGTTAGGGGTTTTATGGGGTAGG
>LPNX010034832.1:174302-242668 GCA_001517045.1 Pseudotsuga menziesii
TTGGACCACTTGCCAAGTTGTGGGTGACAGGTTGTGATGTGGACATGGGTCCACTTGCTAAGGTTAGGCCGGAAAATGGATCTAGGTTTGCACTAGCCATGGGGATTGATGGTGCGGTGTGGAGATCTAGTTCAAACTGATATGGGTATGAATCTGAATCAGAGGCTTTGTGGCCCTCTGATGGTGTGGGGGATTGCTAAGAGCGGCTTCGATGGTGCCGATCAAGTGTTCCAAATGGTGGTGGTTCACCTCTTAGGCGTGAGGAAGATCGTGGAGGATCAATTGTGTTCTCTTTTGTGTATGAAACTGGTGGGTATGAGATTTGGACCCCAATTTCAATGGCTTCCTATTGGCTGAAGGTGGTCTCTAGGCCACCAAGACTGTCAGAAGACAGTGCTTGGCTTGTTCCTCATGGGTGCTTCTACTCAATCGAGAGGGGTCGTCTCCCGTTTCGCTTGGCAATTCCTCTCAGCGGCCAGTTACTTTGGGGTTCCTATGGTACTCCTCACAATGAGTTTCTGGGAAAATCCCAAGTACTTCCCACAGTTGAAGCAGTCAGGGACTTATGTCCTCAAAGACTGTAAAATTGATTGAACTTAGTGTAAATTTGGTAAATTTTAAGGCTTACTCAGCATCATGAACTGATTTGGGTTAATTATTTGGTATGGTGTGTTGCTTTGTTTGTTTGTTCTGGTATTTGGTTGTTTGCAATATGGTTTATGAATTCATGGTATATTTCATATCATGGTTTTGTATGCAAACATAAACTGAAATTTGTAAGCAAGTACAGTGATTAACCCTGGATTGCTAGCCTAACTAAATGTCTACCTCTCAGTGATATTCTTCTTCAAACCAAGAGAAGGTGTTGGGCTCTCAACACAATGGGACTAAGCCCATCCGTAGATCCTTAGTTCACCTCTCGGATGCTAGGTTGGTCAATAGGGAGGACGCTTAGCACCGTGAGAATCCCTCCTTCTCTACCCCCTCTACCTTCCAGGTCACTCGGTTTTAGTGGTTTGGGAAAAATACCATGGAGTGCCTAGATCTATACGAGCTTACCCTTCGTCGTATCCCAGAATACCCCTAAGGGTGATGACTGGGTAGAGGAGGAAGGGGGCAGCAAGATGGTTATTTTTAAATTATTTTAGTTAGACTAGTTCATTTTATTAAGCCTTAATGATTGATTTAACATTTACACATTGTTCATGGATTGATTTGTAGAAAATAAAAATTGGAACTGAAAAATACCTGCAATGGTGGACAGAGGCAGCTGGACCGCACTAACAATCCTCTGAAACTGAAAAATTACTATCAATTAAACTTAAATTCAACTTCTGTGTGATAGAACACACATTTCTGACCAAATCTAGTGAGGGGGCCACGAGATTTTTCCAGAAATGAGTGAGGGGGTCGCACAGAATGCAAAAACAGCCGCAACCTGAGCTTCTGGGATGAAGTCGCACCTGTCTAGGGATTAAGTGCACCCTGGGTGCACCTGTTTGCTCATTAAGAGTGCCCCAGTCTCACCTTTTCCCCCGATAAGAGTGCCCTGCTCTGAAAAGGGGTTTTTTGGTAATGCAGGGTCAGATTTAGCCGACAGTAACTGGTACTGGGGTCAGTCTGACTTGGCTTAGCCTAGCAGAGGCTTTGGTACTGACTAAAATAGGAAATAAAGTAGATTTAAGACAGATCTAACATAATATTTCTGAAAACTAGGGTAAAATTGAAAAAAAACTTGAAAACTTGAAATTTTTGGACCAGGGATCCTGTGGGATCGACCTGGTATGGTCGCCAAAGCTGTAGTGAGGATTTCTCCTCACTGCAGGAGCAAGAATGGCTCCCTTGTGCCTATAGGGCACAAGAGTAGGTTCATGCTCTTAGAAAACAGGAAAAAACAAAATGGAAATAACATAAACAGAGCAACGAATTAAACTAAGCTAATCTAAACAAGAATAAGAAAATGGCAACTACTGTAAACTAGATATAAGAGCTAATAACAGAAAAGAAAGAGGGAGATGAAGCCCTTGTGAACCCCTCTGCAGAAAATGGGATAGGGTTCCGCCTCCTTGAAACCTGCAAGAAACCTAAGCTACTATAATGGCAAACCTACAAACAATGTCAACAATAGAACCTGCAAATAAAAATAACAGTTACAAAGAAAAAACAATTAAACAAACATGAAAAGAAATGTTATACCTCACTTGGGTGGAAATGGGCCACCATGCCCTAGTTCATGGGAGCACCTCTCTCTTGGTTGGGAAGCAATGGCTTGATGGGATGGATATGGAGGAGAGGGAGTGTGGGTGGTTTAAGAGGCAAAGGTCCCAAAGCATCCACGGGCAGCATAACAATAGGCAACTGAGGAGTGTTTTGAGAGTGACCCCCCACCCTCCTTTTATAGTTTTTCTAAGGGATTTTAGGGTTTTAAGCCCTTGGTTAGGGATTTAGCCCCTTTTTTGGGCCTTTATCCCCTTTCGCCCTAACTTTAGCTCATTTTAGGGTTTTAGCCCCTTTTTAGGGCTTTAGCTCCTAGGGGGCTATTTTGGGCTCCTTTTTGGGGTTTTTAGCCCTTTTCTTCATCCTTGGGCTCTTTTGGAGGTGTGGAGGTCAAATGGAAGGTCTTATGGAGTGAAATGAGTGTTGTGAGATGGTGTCCTTGGGTGGTGTAGGCCATTGAGACCAGAGCTATGTGGGGGATTTTTGGGTTAACAAGTATGATCTCTTTTCTTTTTCTTTGCTCAGTGGGACCTGGCATTTCTTTGGTTTGGGGGAATGTTGAACCTCATTTTTCTATCATTTTTGGCATTAAAATCATGCATTTAAATACATGTTTTGTTATGTTTTTGCATAATTTATGTCTTGCAGATCGCTATTCAACATGAGGTAAGAACAAATTTAATGTTTATTTAACTTTGGTTATTAATATCATTTTTATGATTTTATCAACTCAAATCTATATTATTTAAAGCATATTCGATATATTAAATAATATGTGTATTTGTTTGCAGGTTATGTAGTATGTTTGGGATAATTTATAAACAAAACGCATTCAGCTTACCATTCAGCCCGATCTACGCAATCGGTGTCCAGCTCATCACGTAGCTTCATGTCCAGCTTGCTAATCAGGTTGTGCGCTATTAACATCCATTATCAGGCATTCAACATTGGAGAATTCTGAAAACCATTTTGTTGACCACGTGCCTAGGTGATAGCATAATCAGCAATCTAGAAGGATCGTCGGTGCATTGATTTCGTCGTCCTGTTTTCACTGCTCACGCATTCAAAAGAGGGAAAATTCTAGAGGATTGTCATTGTCATGATGTTGTTGCTTATTACCTCATCATCCTGCCCGTTGTGCGAAATCCGCTGGTGGTTTTCCATGTTTTCCCTAGATTAACACTCAGTGTATCCATCTCACAGTGCAGCTAGTTGTTCAGCCTCCCATCCAGATCGCCCATCAACCTGCGCACTGTAAAACATAAAACATCCTGCAAATAAATTTTTATCCACATGCTTGGGTAATAAATCTGTGTTATGGATAGCGCACCAGCTTGCAATCTTGTTCACTCGCCACCACTCTGCTTGCTGCATTAAGGAAGGAGTCTGTGCGCCACATCTGAAGTCTGTTCATGCTAATGAAGGACCTCTCTTCTGGAAGACCCATCATGTACATTTCCTATGCCCAACACCACTCCACCTGCCTCGCAAAAGGAGGAGTAGATACACCACCACGACGCCCTACTCATGCTGAAGATGCCACGATCACGTTGGAGGAAGATGCTCATGCATTGTCTTGTAAACAATTATTTCCTTTTATGATTGACTAAATTTAGAAGTGCAATCGACCACTAAAGGGTCTCCTTGCTCAATCTCTTGAAAACAGTGTGTATATAAACACCTCCACACAGAGAGATAGGGGATTGATCAATCCATTAGGTAGATAGTTAGTCTGTTTTGAGAGAAGAAAATTGTAACTATGTTTCTTCTTTTTAATAGAAGCTCTATTCCTTGTTGTTTACGACTATGTGTGAAAGCATTCGCCAGGCATTACCCATGATTGCTGAGAGGGCCCCTCGACACTTCATGGTCTCTATTTCCGTATGAGTTTTTGTTATCTCTTCCTCATAAATAAGTAGTTTTATTTTTAATTTGTTTATATTTGTTTCTCTATTCTCTGTAACATGTATCTATCATAGTTAATATAATTCACACTATGTTGTTAATGTAGTTCTCGTTTATAGAATTAAAATAACCGGCCACGTATAGCTTATTTTCATTTTCTTTTTAGCTTTCCTTTCAAGTTAGTGCTTAATATTATGTCAGTATTAGGTATAATTTATAGTTAGATATTAGTTTTGTTGCTTTTTGTCTAAACTGTAAATTAGTTCAGCTATATTTCAGTTTGTTTTCTTTTGTAATATAAATAATCTCTTCATACCCATAGATTAGTAATTCCTTTTGATTATCTTAATTAATAAAGTTTAAATTTTGTCCTTTATGCATTTTGTTTTCATATGCACAAAATCAGTTGATAATTAAATCAGTTAGGTCTGTTCAATTATTATTCTCTATATACAACCTCTCATTCAGACTGTGTGTTTGGATTGTCATTCAGATCTTCCTTCCAAACTGCCATCCGACCTTTAGTGTTCTTAGTTTATTTTTAACCTGTTTTCAGTTTTATTTGTTTGTCTTTTTGAATTTTGTTATGTTTTGGTAGTTAGGTAATAGTTACATCAGCCTCTAGGACCTTTGGTTAGATTATTTTAAAGTACTTATTAAAAGCCTTTTTTGTATTTCTTTTCAATCAAAGCGTGTTTTTGAATTATGATTTGATTTGCTTCTTTTGTCTTTGATTTCCTCATTTATCATCGCTGCAATATTTGATAATTGTATCTTTGGTTTAGTTTAATTCACCACTGTTTATATTGAACTTAGGGTAAGACATGTTAATTTCTAGAAAATACACCAATACTTTGTAGATTGATACTAGCATAGGGTTTATTTCTTGAATTGTATGTTTACTGAAAATGCTTATAGGTTAGAGAATTAGAGAAGTCTTCTTAATTAAGTTTTCTACTTGCTTCTTTCTTTATTTTTTCTACTTATTCATAAATTAGACCTTTCTCAGTTTCTGAATTTGTTTATGAAATTTTTCCCATTCTTAGATTAAGAAGAAGAAGAGTTAATTAATGAGTAGTCTGATATTATCCTAGTATGATGTTTTGCTTTAATCACATTACTAATTAAGTTTTTAGGAGTTTGACTCAATTTTTCATTTTGAAATATTTTTCAATATTTTGTTTATTAAAGTATTTCTACAACGCCCTAGGAGCCCCTCTACCTTCGCATATATTTTGTAGCAACTCTAAGCCTACCAACCCCGGTCGATAATTAAATATTAGGTGTATTTAAGATAGTAGAACACACCCAACACTCCCTGCTTCTTATCTACCAGAACAATATTTGAAACCCACTCCATCAGAGGAATGGGATAGATAAAACTAGTTTTAAGTAGTTTCTCTATCTCAGCTTTAATGGCGAGTTCTTTTCTAGGATTCACTGCACGCAAACATTGTCAAACCGGTTTTGCATCCGGATATCTTTTGATCTCATGTTCGACAATACGAGGGTCTATACCCGACATTTCTTAATATGACCAAGAAAAAATGTCGTGAAACTCTTTAAACAACTCTGTATACTCCTTGATCTCATCGAGGGAAGAACCCACCCCAATGTAGACATTCTCAACCTTGCCAAGATCACGAAAAATATTGATAGGAATTGTTGGTGACAAATTAGCCATGTTTCCATCAGCCATATGACCAGGAGAGCTTAATGGAACCACGGGGCTACCAATCTTCTCGCTAAGAATATCCCTAAATTCATCACACCATACGATCGAGCTTAGGAAGAAAATATGATCGATGATGCAACTCTTCCCAATGTTGCTCAACCCCAGACATGGCCTCAAGAATAGCTTCATCTGATGGAAAAACATCATCAAGGCAATCATGTAAGTGAGATGACTCTACTACCCATGCAGGAAGCACATACTAGTCCTCCTCTTTCATCCGTGAAGAGGAAGGACTAGGCTCTGCAACCTAATCAAGATTCGCTTGATACACCACCATTGTTGCAAGCAACGGCACGTATGTCTCGACAGGAATACTCAAAGTACTTGGTGAAGGAAGAATCCAAGGATATTCCATATGGGTAGTGCAAAAATATACTGAATTCAATGAGGATGAAGCCCCACCAAAACTAGACTCAATCATAATAACGAGCGCAAGACACCTAAAAGTTCCCATAAGAGAAGGATACATACCTACACCCACACTCCTAATTGACGGCTGAGAATGATCGATAATCAAGATAGAAGCTCCCGATGATGCATTGAAACACGGATTATGGAATGAATTTTGATCAATTGTAACAATATTCCCATTAAATGGAAAGCATATCACTCGAAAGAGGGAAGAAGCTACGGCTTGCATACTATACATCCAATTCCTACCCAGCAAAAGATTGTAGTCAAGGGGCGCATCAACCACCTCAACCTCGATCACGATGGTATTCCCTCCCAATTGAACCTCTATAGAAGGAAGAATCCCGTGTGGCCGAAATGATCTACCATCGAAATTTGTCAACATAGCGGCAAATTGAGACAATGTGGGAGAACACAAACCCTTCCAACACGACAAAGACATCACAGAAGCAGCTTCATCAATGAAAGTACAAATGACGGTGTTGTTAAGACACTCTACATGAATCAAAAGAGACACATAGTAAGGCAAGTGAGGATGCACTCCCATGGTTTTAAATTTAATCATGGTAGAAGAGTTATCAACACTAACCCCAAGAGAAGACAACAAGGCTTTCCTCTGCAGAGGACAAGTCTAAAGCACTTCTAGCACGGACATCGCACAAGGATTTTGGCCCAAATCCTTGACAACTGAATAGTTCTGGGTGGCTTGGGCATTAGGATTGTGCCCCAAATGCTTTAAGAATCCCTTAGGAATGCGAGGTGGAGCTTGAGGTTTATCCGTAGGCTTTTCAATTCGCAAAGGGCTCTCGAGTGGGGAAGGTTCTTTCCCAAGTTTTTTTTGTGGTGAACCATAATATTTCGCATGAGACACAACTTTAGCAGTGCACATCATGTTGATGCAACCATGACCACTAGTGGCCTCCGCCAGATTTTGATTTCCACCCGATGCACAACCAGGATCAATGGTCCTCGATTTCATATTTTGATTATTGGGTAATGGATTAGTAAACACAGCTGGGCCCTATGCTATGAAATTCAAGGAATCCTCCATACGAGAGCACAAATGAGTGAGGTGGTCATCCTTACACAACATGCAAGGAAACTTCACCTTACATTTAGATTGATTCTCCCCCCAGCATTAGTGTTCTTGTCATTATTATTATCATTTTCGTTCTTGTTCCCACTCTTACGATTATTTTTTCATTTTTTCTTATTCCTTCCAGGCTGCTGGTTTCCTTTTGGGATTGAGGATTACACAGAAAGTACACTCACCGATTGGGTAGGTTGATACAAAGTCATAGCTTGTCCCAACGCAGACTGGTTAATTGACAATTGGCTCACTTGTTTCACAACCAAGTCCATAGGTTTGGTACTTGTAGATCCCACAATACCATCGGCATGTGTCCCAGGCTTGACCTTGGGGTCGAAATTGGTTCTAGGAGAATTAGGTATAATCTCATACAAAAGTCCGTATTGAGCATATATCAAATCCAACTCTTGTGCCCTAAAGATAGCTTGTTCCTCGTTTTGAACTTCGGATGTAGAAACATCCTTCGCGATGTAAGGTAACAAATATTTGAGCAACCATTCAAGAAAAAACTCTGGTGGTATAAAGGCTTTGATTAATCACTTTTGTCTATGCCACTCTTGAACATGATCATAAATGTGTGTGGCTTTTTCTTGCCGAAAGGTCGACAAGATTTCAGTATCGATGTCGTAACGTACATGTAGATGGAAATGATTAAGGAAAGTCATAGCAAGATCATCAAACATAGCATAAGCCCCCCCCCCCCCAATAACTCTATATACCATTTCATCACAGGACCCATTAGGGTGAGCTGAAATATCCTCAAACGAATGGAATCATCATGTAAAGAATTGGAAGAGCACCAAAGGTGGAAAGTGGTGACATGCTCACTAGGATATTCACCAGCCTTACCTTCGAACTTGGGAATGTCCGAAGGAAGCTTGGTAGGGACTGCTGACCATGCTAGGTTATGAGACACTGGATCGTCATCAATATCAACAAGTCGGTTAAGTTCAATGTCGCAAGGAAAGGGATCCTAGGTTGATCCAGCTGATTCCATGCTCCCTGGTAGTTTTGATTCATGTAAGGTTGATTGCTATAAATACCATGGCCTTGGCCATAATAACCTCCTCCCATTTGAACCATGTAGGGTTGCATGGAAGCATTTTGATGTGGGGTACCTTGATTATGAGGTGCTACAAATCCATAATTAGAATATTAAGTGGGTTGTTGATACCCATACCCATAGGATTGGTAGTTTTGTCCAAACTGCGGTCCATAAGAATGTCCATGAGAAGCTCCATAAGGTGTTCCATGGGATGTACCATAAGAAGGTCCATAGTTTGGTATATGGGGAGCTCCATGAGGTGGAACATGATACAATCCATAAATAGGTACATGAGTTGTTGACACAACAAGAGGTACTTGACTATGATATACAACCGTGTTAGCAGTCACAAAATGAACATGGCTAGTAGCAACATTCCATCATGAACGACCACGTGAGTTAGGGGGAGGATGAGTCGTTAAAAACGCATTCAAAGGAACAGAGTTCGAAGACGAAGGGACATGTGAAGGAATGTAAGTGGTGTTCCTAATGTTCACTTGTCTCGATCCTGGTATCTGAATAGGATTACTAACACTAGGCCTAGGAGGAGCATGTGAAGATGCCTCCACCATAGGGATGGAAGGTGCAATGTGACTAGTGCCCCCAAACCTCTCCGCATGGAAAAGAGTGGGAGTTCCCCCAGGCATAGTACCAAGTTCAATTTCTAACTCAACATGATATGTCAAATCGGGCTCAGGGATATCAGGTATCTCATATCTAACAATACTAGTGCTTGTGGGTTCATAGTGAGTCTCGTCGCCCGAAAATCAATACCGACAACCTATGAATGAGGGATCATAACCAGATTGTGAAGGCTATTCATGTGAAGGATCATATGTGCTAGTAGGATATTCCTCCCCAACCTCGTGAGGTGAAGAATACATCTCTGGAATCTAATCCTCATGATCTCCCATGGTGTGTGAATCAAAGTGAGAAGTAGTCTGCCCGGACCGTCTGGTTCTCGCTCCCAAAGGAGGAGGAGACGTGGAAGGTAGAAGTCCTACTAAACGAAAAGAATGGTTGGGCACCACACCCAAATCCACAATGACTCAAAAAATAAAAAGACTCAATCTAATTACGCAAACCCTAGGAAAACTAGCGTGCACAGAGCATACACCTAAAAATGTAAATCCAAATCACAAGCAAACAAAGGGTAGGATATGTGAGCTCCCGAATGAAGCGGGTATTTCTCACCTAGGAGAGGCTTGAAACTCTCATACACAACAAGCGGAGGTTCGTAACCAATTATAGTGGCCCTCGTCTTCAACGCATATAGCGACTATGTTGTCCGACCCCTGCCTGGCTAGGACACCTGCAGAATAACCTCTGCAAAGACCCTCTCGATAACCTAGGTAAGGAAACTAAGGTCACCTCGATATAATCAATGCTCAGGCATACATTCGCAGGTGGGATTGACCGAATGGGCAGGGTAACAAAGCCTAAATCCTGAAAGCACAAATAGTACCCTAGGGGTGCACTAGTCAATACCTCAAAGGCCCCCAAATACAAATACAATCCTGGAAATATCTTTGGTGCTAATCAATCATAACCAAGGGACATCCCAATCATGATTTCTCACACTGCCTTGTGCTTAACTCACTTGTAAGAGGAGGATCCTAAGAAACACTAATTATATAATGGATTTCACACTCTCACCTGGACAGACACCTAATTGTTTTGTTTAGTGGTCTTGGATAATTAACTCACAATGAACTATTCCAAGACCCTAAAACCTAGTCTTGTTAGTGCACCCTAGAAAATAAAAGAGTGTAATTCATTTTATTATGCGTTGATTTTAATTGGCTTTATTACTCAAAGGGTGAATGGATGTACAACTAATGATGTTATGACGCAACAAGAAGTAAAATGCACACCTGACAATCAATGCAAATGCACTGTGTCAATTGAAAAACAGGGTATGCTACTACATGAAGTGCAAAAAATTTCCTTCAAATGTATATGCAATCATTCCTATATGAAAATCTGACTAATATTCACCAAGCAAACCTAATGCAAGTACCATGCTAATGCAAAATGCAAACAATCCATAACTATGCAAAAAGAAAAATGTTTTTTGTATTTTTTAATTAAATGAGATTAAAAGCAAAAATATGACTCTACAACCCTCAGACTCTGCAACGAATCAGAGACAGCAGACAATCAAAGCACCAAGGTAAAAAAGACCTAATGCACTAATCTCAAAACAAAAAGTAGAAAATGAAATGGAAATAACATTTTCAAAAATCAAATCAAAAAGAGTCTCTGGTCAGAAACAAAGGGTAGATACAAACTCCAGAAGCATCAAAGAAGACTCAGAAATCATCCAAACTCACCCAGCGACACTTAATCTTCCCCAAAAAGTAAAAAATCAGGGCATACACGACTGTTCTCAGTAAACCTACGTACATACACGACTATTCCAGGAACACCTACATGTACACGTGACTGTGAAAGCAAAACCCGCATAGAGTAAGAAAAAGATAGAAAAATAAGGTAAATGGACAAGCTGAGACAAAATTTACTCGTACAAGACACTACTGGGCAATCATTCCCCCAGAACCGACACAGAAATAGAGAAATCAGATCAATTCAAGCACATTGAATACCGAAAAAACCTCAAAAGAAAAACAACTAGGAACCTCCCCAGCGGAGTCGCCAATTCTGTTATGGAGAAAACTTCCTATGGCTTGGGGTGTACCACAATAGATAGAGAAACCAAATAAATCAATCCCTTCCCAATATGCAAGAGAAATAAAACATCTAACACGAAAGGATCTTGAATCATACCTTATTTTGGATTGTTGAAGTAGATCCTCGTTGAGCTTTTTCCAAACCTACTTGCTTTAGAAATTTACTCTCAACAATAATAAACAAGGCAAGCATGCTATAGAATATAGTGTTAGGCCTACTTCTAGCATATATAATCAATAATGCATAAGCAATTAAACACATCCATGGATACAATATTCATTTAAATGCACATTATTGGACAGGAAAAGATATTTCTATTAATATAATCAGAGATTACATAAGTGACAACCTCTGTCAGCATGTCTACGAACCAGAGAAACCGAGTCCTCCACCTGGGCCTCCACCATCTCAATCCTCCATCTCTCGATAGCAAGTTCACAAGAAAAGGAAAGCTTAGGAAGAACACAAAGTGCTCCAAGGGACAAAGGGATGCAGACTCAAGTATAAACAAGCTATCGCAACAATGGACTATAGTTTTGTTGCTCTTCAATTCCTTCCATCAATGTATCCAAGGGGTTCCTTATATGGTGCTTCAATGGGGTAATGGAAGGTCAAATTCAAGCGATCTCGAGGCATATGGAAGGCCAAGAGAAAAGTGATTCGAATCCACATCAAGGAAAACTCCAAAAGTATTTGGACTTATGCACACATCTCGATGTACGCAGGTTTAAGGGTAATATCCACGTATATACACGAGAAAGGGATTAAAAGTCGCGTACAACAAATAATAGGTGTTTTTAGGGATGATCTTGGGAACATAAAAGGTACAATAATGGTCCATGGGGTCCAAAGAGTCTGCAGAGGGGCAGGAAAGGCCATAAAAGTGTGATAAACCATGTGTGGTAAAGTCAATTGTAACAATTGTACTAGTGGTGGGGCCAACTACATTCTATGAACAAATTCAACGCTCATAACAACTCTCTTGACTCCAAAACTAGAATTAGACACCTCATATTCTTGGGAGAATTCAGTAGCCCCCTTCATGTACTTGGAAAACCAATTCATGAGTTGGAACATTGATATTGAGAACTAGGTGTTTCAAGGCCTCCATTTGTCCAATAAATGGAATCCATGGCCATGCATTCATAAGAGAGAAATATAGAGCAAAGTTATTCTGAAATAATTGGTGTGAGAACTCATCTTTCAACCCACCTTTTACCACAGTTTGGCATGCTAAGGATCCCTTGCCTTCTTCTTCTAAGAAGCAAGATTTTTTCTCTATTCTTTTAAGTTTCTTATCAAGCATTTATGTTGAAAAAATGTGACCCTCCCTAAGGGATTTTGTTGGGTACAATTGGAACCTTCACCTCTTAGGTGAAACTATTGTAACAATTTTTACCATTAGGAAAATATAATTTGGTTTAGCACACTCTTCTTCTTTATTTTAATTTTGTTTAGCACTTTTCCATTTTTATTTTTATTTATTTATTTGATTCTTTATTTTCCATTTGATGTATTGAACACTAACCCACATCTAACTATTATTTCCTTGTTGCAACCTACAAGGACTAAAAGAGGGAAGACTACTCACCCTTGTGTTGAGTTCTCTCTCAACGGTATTTTGGTGAATCCGCTACTATTTTTGTTTATTTAATCATATATAGGTTTTCATTTTTCTAATAACTTATTTGGGGTGTCTCGCAAGCTCATACAATTTCTGCTCATCCCTTCAACTCTCAAGATTTGCATGACCAAGGAAATTTTTGACCATTTTTTTGGGAATTGTGGTTCTCGGTGTCTATTTCATGTGACTTTATCTTCAACAGTCACGCTACCACACAAAATTATATTCATTTGCACATGTGGTAAACCCATGCAACATGTGTAATTTCATGGATGTGTGATTTGGAATCTGTGGTTCAAAAATTCATTCGGTTGTTCATATTAAATTGAGCACATAGATCTATGGACAAACACACAACTCACAAGATAGATCACACAATTTACTCAATTATTGAAGAATGAAACAGTGCAAAAATGGCTTGCAACTTTGAATGCTTTCATTAGTCAAAAAGTAATTATATGATCAATTACAATGTAATACAATGGCTAAATATCCACATGAGGAAATTCGAATTGATTAGACTCTACTTGACTGTAGGTAACTAAGACCTTGTCTAAATCATTATCGGAGGACTCAATAGTTAACTGACCTTGTCTAAACCATTATCGGAGTTCTAAAACACAACTCAAGTGTCTAATTCAGTGTTAACTAAGGCTAACTGACTATGGTAGGTGAGAAATGTGCCTCTCTTGCATGCAGCCATGCAAACCTAGCACTAACTGAATGCAGAGGACTAGAACTGAATGTAACTGACTCCTAACTCAGCTTGACTAGTCACTATCTGAACTCAACTAATGAAGGTTGGAATCGGCACTCCCAGTGGCTCCTAAATTGTAGGGATTGATCAAGGAGGCTCCTAAACTGATGCATGCAAGTACAAGCAATGGCAATAGGCCTCAATTACTATTCCCTACACTTTAGTAACTGGAACATGTGCCCCATTTAGGCCAAGTGGACCCAATGGTGCTAGTTAATAAAAATAGATTGGATGGACTCTATATTTAGACATGACTCATGATTTAGACATATGACCAAATTGGACAAGGGAGGATTAATAATCCTAACACACCCCTTGAATGCTAACTTAGACAATCTGTGGGCCCTGGTAACTAAGACCATAGGTCACCCATGACATCAAATAAAGTAAAGTAACTGTTGAATACAAGGAGCTGGGAAAAACACCACATGGGAAAAATCCCCCCCCCCCCCTCTATCTAAGTAGATAGAATCTGGATTCAAGTTTGAAAAACTTCGAAATATGTTGTTGCAACCTTCATCTCTGTGATGTAGAAAAGCAACATGAATGGTGTTCTGTGCATAGCTATTATGGGGCATGGCATGTAGAATTCTCCTTCTTGTCCCAAAATGTTGATGGAAGGAAGGAGGAATGTAACATTTTCCTCTTTCTGGCTGAAGAGGTGTATGATCCACTCTATTCTTCTAAAGACAATGTGACTGATTAGACCTTGCTCTGTGACATATTACAGGAAATTTGTTTCATCTCTCTAAAGGAGGTAAGATTGCATGACATAGCACAAGCTTCTCTGTCTTCTGAATTTCAGATGGATTTCCAGCCATCTTCCTAGCTTCCTGCTTGGAAGTAAGGACTGAATCTGAATCTAAATCTGCATGAATCTTAATCTCATGAATTGATACAACTGGTTCTACAATACTAGTGGAAACTGTAAGAGAAGGAGATGGAATGTTTTTACCTTCCCTTTGAGAGTTCACTGGTTCTGAAAAAGGCATGAAGTGTGAGAACTCAAATACCTTGGAGGCATGATTTGAAACAACCTTCTCTATGATGTTCCCAGTAGAGATATCTATGATCTCCACTGAGTCGGGACCAAATATCACTCGCTTTGGAGAGCCAGTATGAGTCATCTGGTATACAAATAACATGTTTGAAGCTAGGGTTGGAACATAGAGCACATCTTTGAACCTTCCATGTTCAAGCTTGATAGAGCCATTCCCTTTGGTTTGAACTTTATCGTTTGTAACACCCCAGTTTTGACCCCATTTGCATTTAAATATTATGATGTAAAGAATCATGGTGTGGAGTTAGGAAAACGCCCCGCCATTGGTTTAGTGTTTATGTTTAGGCAATTAAGGTTGGGTCGATGGTATTTTTTTTTATGCTAGTTGAACATTAACAGCTGGACATTATGTTAATTTGCAAGTTTAATTAAAAACCCACAACCGGATATGTCAATGCAACTAAAGGAGATGAGGGCATGATTTTTCCTAAGGATGAGGGAGTAGGGGATTGGAAGCGTGCGAAGAAATTCGAATTGGGAAGAGCACCAATCTCCAAAATATGTTTTTGAATTTCTTGGGCAAGAAACACCAAAAACGACCACCTTTCCCTCATGCGGCCGCATTTCACCTTCCCTCACGATGTGGATTGAACAAAAACGTATTTTGAAACCCAATTGAGCATTCACGTAGCAGCCAGCAAGAAAAAATGATTCTGAGTCTAAACCTTTGAGGAATTTCTCTTGTCTGGCAATTTGGATCCTTCACGATTTTGGTTTTCCTGTGTGGATTGTTCTCTCTCACATTTTCCCCTATTTGCTAGTTGTTTTCCTGAACACGATTTCCCTAAATCTAATTTTGTGTCTTTGATTTGAAAGACCGGCAACGTTTTTGTTTTGGTAATTTGGAGCAATCGGTCCGGCATCGGCAATGTTCAGAAATTTGTAAATTTCTGTGTGTGTATGCAATCCCTAGTGTCTGCTATGTTTTGGTAAATCCTGGGACTGAGATTACTGTGTGTGCATCCACGTTTGGAATTTGGATTGATTGAAGGAATGGAAAAAGAGTCTAGACTTGCTTGGTAAACCTAGTGTGTGAAAGAACCTCACATACCAATCTAGAAGGATGTTTTTCTTCTTTGCATGCCCTGAATAGCACTTGAAGGGAAGGCATGGCCTGAGGGACTGTGTAGTAGAGAAGGGAATACTTCCTTGTGTTGTGTATGTAATTGTTTAGGAATCAAGATAGATTCAATGCCGGTGTTCATAGCTATGGGGTTGGGCTCACTAACTTAGCAGTCAGTCTTTCCACCTCCTTGGCAGTTTGATAAACCCAACTAGAAGGATGGCTTGGATGGTAGCCTGATAAACCCATGCGTTGGCTTGGTTGTGTCTCATGTGAATTTGGCTAAGTGTAAACCACTGCCTATATAAGTCTGATAAACCCAACTATGTTGGCTTGGCTGAATTTTACTGTATCCTTGGCTATGGGAAAAGTATGTTAGTGTTCCTTATTCCTTGGGGAAAATCATGCCCAGCTCGGGGGTGGCAGTGTTGCTGAGAGATTAAAGAGCACATTAGCCTATGGTTGGGTGGAATGTTGCAATGACAAAGCTAGTTGCGGGACAAGCTTATCCAAAGATAAGTATTCTTGTTTATTTAAGATCTGCAACTGTATTTGCTTATGAATTATTATGAAATTATCATGAACATATTGAATGCATGAATTTGTTGAATTGAATGAATGATTTTCTTTCATTGTATATATCATGTACATTTTATTATGAATCTGTGTATTTAAATGCTTTAATTTCAATGCATTTAATGTATGTATTATGTTCATGGGATCTTAGACAGCCCGGGTTTATAGATGTTAGTCGCGTCCTCTCCATCGAGTAAGGGTTGGGGACGTGGCACTATTATTGCCCAGTTGAATACTAGGACCATCAAAAGACTATAAAGAAGAGAATGATTCTATGGATTCAACCATATGATTGGAAGCTCCAGAATCAATGAGGAAGACATGTGATGTTGAGCAGATGACCTTCAGTCCATGACGTCTTTCAAAGCAATATTCAGTGTCTTGTGTTTCTTCTCTCCGGTCATCCTTCATTGTGCTAGCAGGTGCAGTAATGTTATCTTTCTTCAGAAGAAGAGTCATTTCATCAATTTTTCTTCTCATACAGGAGCTATCTAGATGAAATCCCCTTCCACGGTAGGAACAAAGGGTCTTCCCTTTGTCATTCTTCTTGCTTCTCTTCGAACCTGAAGGCTCATTTGACTGCTCTTTCTTCACAGGAGACTCGTCTCTTTTCTTCATTTTATCATTTGCTACCTTAGGTCTTCCTGCAACCAGTGCTTGATCTCTGGAAGATCAAATGATGCCCATTTAAATAAACTTGTCATGCTCATAAGAGAAAGATTCAATGAAAGCATCAAGAGTGGGCATATTCCAATTTGGAGTGGTGAGCTTCACTATTTGAAAATTTGATACAAAGACTAAGTAGTCTATGTTGAGTTTTGAGAGAATGGAAAGGATGAGTTGATCATCATCCTTCTCAACCTTGCATAGATTCAACTGGAATCTTGGGTTCTTGAATTTTGTGAAGAATTCATTTAGTGTTCCAAAGTTGGATGGATGAAGAGAGATAAGCTCTTTCTCTAGTTTATGGACCCTCATCCCATCCTGCTTATCAAATAAGGAGGCAAGCTTGTCCCAAATTTCGTTGGGAGTCTTCAATCCCTTGATGTGGAAGGGAAGATCTCGAGAGATTGAGAGAGACAATCATCCATAGGATTCATCAAGCCTATTCCACTACTTTTCTTTGTCATGATTATGAATTGGCTCCGCCTCTAGCTCCATTGTGAGTCTGAAGAGATTCTTAGTGTGAAGATGGTTCTCCATGTCCTCCTTCCACTGGTGGTAGTTGAAGGAAGTGAGCTGCTCTATTGGAGGATCCATTTTGAGTGCAGAGAAAAGGATGGAGTTTCTATAGCAAATGCAGTGAGGAGAAAGAGCTACTTGTAGCGAATGCAAAGGAAAGAATTGATAACCTATAAACCACACAATCAAACAGACAAAATAAGGTTGACTACCAGCACATTTCTGATTTTCATCACACCCAGCATAATTGATCAAGTTGTTAGAATAATCAACCCATAGTTAGCTACCTTAGACATTAATTAATCCAATTTTTGTCTTATTTTCCTAGTTTCCATATTCCACCTTATGCAAGTTGTCCTCCACATATCCAAAGTGGTCAAACTTGCTAAAATTGAGTCATGGAGCACTTGGAAAACCACTTGGAATCAAATTTGCTTTATTCCTGGCCTTCCTAGCGCATGTCTATTTTTTCTGCTTTATTGCCTGCTTTTGCTGAGTTTTAAGGCAATTGGGAAAGTTTGACTAGGTGAAGTTAACTTGTTTTTTGTCCTCATCATCCTCCACTCTTTTCTCCTAAGAAAAGCATGTATGAGTTGTCATTCCATCATCTATTATATTTCCTAATTGATTTTTCCAATTCGTGAGCTCCTAAACAGATTTGGAAACTGCTTTATGCACCTATGGGGGATTTGCTTAGATTTAGTAAGCCTGCTTTTGACCAAATTCGAATGGAATCCTTATGCGTTCAAATATCTCATGTAATTATTTATTGTGAAAGCCTATGACTTCACAGGGTTGGCTATTGTACACTTATTCAATACAAATTAGTGTTCTGCTCCATATTCAGTCTCCTTTGTGTGTAATTTGCATGTGTAATTGGCAATTTTTGTGAGTGTAATTGTTCTAACTCCTAGGTTCAATTTCCACATGGTATCAGAGCCTTTATATATCAATTTCTCTCCTTCCAATTTGTTATTTCAGGTTCGACATCATTGACTGGGAGCATTCTGTTGACTGAAGGGACAATTTCTAAGCTATGGATCAATCTCAAAAGATCATCTTGACTCCATATAACTTCTTTGAATGGAAAGCAGAGATGGAGATACTATTGAGAGCGAAAGGCCTCTACAAAGTGACTATGTAAATAGAAGCAGAGCCCAATGCAGCTGCAGAGAAAATTAAACGGCACAACAAGAGGGATGAGTCCTATGGTCTCCTGTGTCTGAGCATATCCAGAGACCTCCTTTTCCATCTTGATGGATTAACATCACCAAATGAAGTATGGGAGAAGATTTTTGAGCTTTTTGGTAAGACAGATGAGATGAGGGGACATCAAATTGAAAATAAATTGATCTCCCTAAGTCCCAATAGCTTTGAATCCCTGCAACTCTATTTTTCAAGTTCAAAGCCCTTGTTTTGCAGCTAAAACAATGTGGGATTGAAAAGAAGGATGAGAAACTGGTTTTGGCCATACTCTTGAAGCTTAGCCCTGACTATTCAGTGTTTGTCTCAACCTTCCATGCCACAAAGTTGACAGCTCAAGCCTGGAAAATGTCTAGCCTTGCAAATTTCATGGAATCTCTCACACAAGAACAAGATAAATTGGTGATGATGGGTGCCATCAAACCTTCCAAAGACCAAGCTCTGGTTGCTGGAGATTCAAGAGTGGATTCAAAAGGAAAGAATAAATCTAAGAAGCCACCTGAGCAAAAGAGAGACAAGAACAAGTCTCTAGAGGAGCCCCAAAGCTCCAAGAAGAACTTCCAGAAGAAGAAGAACAAAGGAGAAATGAGCAAGTGTGCATGCTGTAGTAAGGGCAATCATCCTGAAAGCTCCTGTATGAAGAAGCAAATAGACATGTTGACCCAAATCCTAGAGAAGAATGGCATCTCCCTTCCTGGCAGCTCAAAGAAGAGGGAAGGAGGATCCAATTCAGAAGACAGAGAGAGAGTTCATGCATTAGTTACTGGCACAACAAGCTCACCTAGTTTCATCATTGATTCTGGAGCTTCAACACATATTTTTTTGACCAAGGAGGCATTCACCTCACTTGACATGTACAAAGGTCCACCAATAGTACTGGGAGATGACTCTCTCACTGAAAGTTTGGGCAAAGGGAGGATTGATCTTGACCATGGTAAGTTCAGCAATGTAATGTATGTTCTAGGTCTTTCCTCTAACCTATTATTAGTGTATCAGATGACCCACACAGGGTCTCCAAAGAATGTCATATTCTCCCCTAATGAAGTTGAGATCATAGAGATATCAAGTGGTAAAGTCATTGGAAAAGGAGTTGCAAATCACACCTCAAATGTATACATGTTCTCACACTTCCTACCCTACTCAAACCCCTCTTCTCTTTTGATTCATGCTAATGAGGCAAGCAAGATTTGGCATGAAATATTTGGCCACCTTAACTATAAGTATCTTTCTGATCTTAGTGAAAAAGAAATGGTCATAGGGTTACCAAAGATTAAGTTTTCCAAAGGAGTCTGTCAAGGTTGCATCTTAGGAAAACACCCAGAGCATAAATTTGAGAAATCTAGTCATGAGAGAACCTTTGCACCTCTTGAATTGATCCACAGTGATGTTGCTGGCCCATTTCCTCATATGTCAATGAGTCAGGCCAAATATGCATTGACATTAATAGATGAATTTTCCAAGTATTGCTGGGTTTACTTCCTGAAACACAAATCTAAAGTTTTTGGCCTCTTCAAAGTCTTTAAGGCTTTGGTTGAAAACCAGTCTGGGAGAAAACTCAAGGTCCTCAGATATGAAAATGGTGGTGAGTATGTCAAGTCTGAGTTCATTCAATATTGTGTAGATGCAGTTATTCAGATGCAGCATTATATCCCTTACACACCACAGCAAAATGGTGTTGCTAAGAGGAAGAACAGATCACTGAAAGAGATGGCAACTTGCATGATGGAGGCTAAGACTTTGCCACCAAAGTTTTGGGCTGAAGATATAAACTGTGCAGCCTATATCTAGAATAGGGTGCCTCATAAACAGCTTGATGGTATGACTCCTTTCAAAGCATGGAGTGGGCACAAGCCAGATATGACCCAGTTCAGGATTTTTGGCTCAAGGGCTTGGGCTAGAATTCCAACAGAAAAAAGGAAAGCTTTGCAGACCCAAAGCCAAGAGTGTATATTTGTTGGGTACTCTGAAGATTCAAAAGGATACAAGATGATAAATTTGAGCACAAACAAATCCTTCATTGAAAGGAGTGTTCAGTTCCAAGAAGGGCCTTTAGTAGTAGTGGAAGTTGGAGAACCCTCTTCACCACCAGAACCATTAAATGTAAGTGAAGAGATAGTTGAGCTTGTTGATTCTGATATGTCTGATAATGAAGATTTAATTATAGATCCTAAAAGTCCTACAAGACCAAAATGGGCAACAAAGACCATTCATGCAGCTGGAGAACTAGATGAAAAACCTAATGATCCTAGGAGGACTAGATCTCAATTTAAGAGTGCTATGTGTATGAAAGATCCTTTGTTTGTAGAGAAATAATATCTGATGGTTGAATCAGACCCATAGACATATGAATATGCATCAAATGATCCAATATGGCAAACAGCCATGAAAGAAGAGTTCAGCTCACTCCAGAAGAACAACACTTGGGAGCTGGTTGATCTTCCCCCAAGGAGGAAGCTAGTTCAGTGTAAATGGGTTTACAAAACCAAGTTTGCTGCTGATGGTTCACCTTTGAAATATAATACTATATTGGTAGCCAAGGGCTACTCACAGGTACATGGCATATACTACAATGAGACCTTTGCACCAGTGGCAAAGATGGACTCCATCAGGCTAGCCTTAGCCATTGTAGCTTCGAAGCAGTGGGAGGTACATCACATGGATGTGAAGTGTGTTTTCCTGAATGGAGATATTACTGAAGAGATTTACATGCAGCAGCCCCAAGGATTTTCTACTAATCCATATCTTGTGTGCAAGCTAAAGAAATCATTGTATGGGCTTAAGCAAGCCCCCAGGGCTTGGTATGCCAAGATTGATAGCTTTCTGCTATCATTGAATTTTGTTCGATGCAAGTCAGATCCAAATGTCTATTTGAAGCTGATTCATGGTTCATTAATTATTATTGTCTTGTATGTTGATGACCTTCTCACTACAGGAAGCTCAAGGGATGAAATTGTCTCCTTGAAGGATGCAATGAACCATGCATTTTCAATGACAGACTTGGGGTTATTGAGCTAGTTCTTGGGTCTTGAGATTGCTAAAACCAAAAATGGAAAAAAAGTACATCAGTCCAAGTATGCCTTGGATTTGTTGAACAAATTCAACATGAAGGATTGCAATCCAAGCAAGACTCCCTTCCTTTCAGGAGTTAAGCTTGAAGAAGTTGATTCTTCACCTATGGTAAACAATACACTGTATAGGCAACTGATTGGGTGTTTGATGTACCTTACACATAATCGACCTGATCTTTCTTATGTAGTAAGTGTGGCTTCAAGATACATGGATCAGCCTCATGAGATCCATTGGAGAGCAGCCAAAAGGATCCTTAACTTTGTTCAGGGAATAAGGACTCATGGGATCTTCTACAAAGCTAAATCTGATCTTGATTTGATTGGGTTTACTTACAGTGATTGGGCAGGTGACAACACAGATTGAAAGTCAACATCAAGATATGTGTTCATGCTTGCTGAAGGAACAATCAGTTGGTCAAGCAAGAAACAAAGTTCCATTGCACTCTCATCTACAGAAGAAGCAGAGTACAAAGGAGTTGTAAATGCAGCAACTCAATGTTTATGGTTGCAGGGGTTACTTAGTGAGTGTGGCTTCGAATTAGAATACGCAACTATTATCTATTGTGATAATCAGAGTACCATTCGAATCTATAATGATCCAGTTCAGAGATAGAGAACCAAACACATTGAAATCCATATGCACTACATCAGACAGCTTGTGCATGATGGCACCATTCACCTACTCTTCTATTCATCTTCAGAACAAGTAGCAGATATCTTCACTAAATTTTTTTGTGAGAAGACATTCAGCAATCTCAAATCACTGCGAGGGATTTCTGAACATGCTGAGAAGCATGAGTGATGACAAGATTTTCAAATTTTGTTTTACTGTCCATGTTTAAGGGAGGATTTTTTCCACTAGGTTTTTGCCTATTTCCTTGGTTAAATGGACATGCAGTATGTAAAGGGTGACTAATCCTTGTTGCTAGGCCCTATAATTTTCTAATATTTTACTCATAAGTCAGGCTTAAGGGGAGGTGTTAGAATAATCAACCCATAGTTAGCTACCTTAGACATTAATTAATCCATTTTTTGTCTTATTTGCCTAGTTTCCATAATCCACCTTATGCAAGTTGTCCTCTACATATCCAAAGTGGTCAAACTTTCTAAAATTGAGTCATGGAGCACTTGGGAAACCACTTGGAATCAACTCTGCTTTATTCCTGGCCTTCCTAGCGCATGTCTGCTTTTTCTGTTTTATTGCCTGCTTTTGCTGAGTTTTAAGGCAATTGGGAAAGTTTGACTAGGTGAAGTTAACTTGTTTCTTGTCCTCATCATCCTCCACTATTTTATCCTAAGAAAAGAATGTATGATTTGTCCTTCCATCATCTATTATCTCACCTAATTTATTTTTCCAATTCGTGAGCTCCTAAACAGATTTGGAAACTACTTTATGCACCTATGGGGGATTTGCTTAGATTTAGTAAGTCTGCTTTTCACCAAATTCGAATGGCATCCTTATTCATCCGAATCTCTCATGTAATTATTTATTGTGGCATCCTATGACTTCACAGGGTTGGCTATTATACACTTATTCAATACAGATTAGTGTTATGCTCCATATTCAATCTCCTTTGTGTGTAATTTGCATGTGTAATTAGCAATTTTTGTGAGTGTAATTGTTATAACACCTGGGTTCAATTTCCACACAAGCAAGCTTGATCAACAATTCTTTAACTTGGGGTATTAAGTGGTAAACCTTCTACTTCTGGTGCAGAGTAGGAATGGAGCAAATTGCTCAAAAAAATGATCCAGCCAGAGATCTAAGGAGGAGAAGTTCCTTGTCCGCTGAGGCTCTGATACCATATTGAATTGAGCACATAGATCTGTGGACAAACACACAACTCACAAGATATATCACACAATTTACTCAGTTATTGAAGAATGAAACAATGCAAAAATATCTTGCAACTGTGAATGCTTTCATTAGTCAAAAAGTAATTAGATGATCAATTACAATGAAATAAAATGGATAAATATCCACATGCAATTCGAATCCACATGAGGAAATTTTAATTGATTAGACTCTACTTGAATTTAGGTAACTAAGACCTTGTCTAAATCATTATCGGAGGACTCAATAGTTAACTGACCTTATCTAAACCATTATCGGAATTCATTGGAGTTCTAAAACACAACTCAAGTGTCTAATTCAGTGTTAACTAAGGATAAATGACTATGGTAGGTGAGAAATGCGCCTCCCCTACATGAAGCCATGCAAACCTAGCGCTAACTGAATGTAGAGGACTAGAACTGAATGTAACTGACTCCTAACTCAGTTTGACTAGTCACTAACTAAACTCAACTGATGAAGGTTGGTATCGGCACTCCCAGTGGCTCCTAAAATTTACGAATTGCTCTAGCAGGTTCCTAAATTGATGCATGCAAGTGCAATCAGTGGAAGTAGGCCTCAATTAGTGTTCCCCACACTTTAGTAACTGGAACATGTGCCCCAATTAGGCCAAGTGGACCCAATACTGATAGTGACTAAAAATAGACTGGATGGACTCTTGATTTAGACATGACTCCTGATTTAGACATATGACCAAATCGGACAAGGGAGGGTTAATAATCCTAACAGTTCATTTTTTCATCTTTCTTCATTATTTTCATGACAAACACAATTTCAAGGGTTGCTCAATAAACAAGAAATAAACAAGAAATTAATAAACAACTGATAAGTTGTTTGCATTTCTCTCATTAATTAAATGGCATAGTTAAACATACTGAGTAAAAATTCATTTTTTACATGCTATTATGCTAAGGGATTTGAGGTTTTCAAGGGACCTTTTAGTTCTCACTATAAGTTGACTACATTATCACATGCTTTATGCTCATAGAAATTATTAGTCTAGGCATTTGTTATAACTTCGTTAGTTTAATTCTTATCTATTCTTGCATATTTATTGATTTCAATCAGAGTTAGATTATCTCACTTCTTCACACACAAAAAGAGACCTAAATATTTATCTTGCTCCAAGTATGATCTTTTCCTTGCACTCATAAGTGATCTTGGAAAATATGAACGTGGTGAAAGTTTTGAAATACCTCCCTTATAACACTTAATTCATTTCATAAATCTTGTATTAGTCGTCTTTTGCAAACCATCAATGCACACTTCATGTTTAATTAGGAGTAGTGAATTATCAATGTTCACATCTCTTTGATTTATTATGCTCTTAAGTTAGTTGCAAATCTCACTTTACTTTTCTTTCAATCACATCTATGTATCTCCCACTTGAAGCACCCATAAAGGGACCTAAATACTCTTTCTAATCAAGTATGCTCTTCATCTTGCACTCACACATGATCTGGATGAATCAGAAAGATTGAAAGGTTTGAAATACCTCTCTTGTCACACCTTTAATTCAAATTTGGACCTTCATAAAATCAAAATCACATTGTACTTCTCAACCAACTAAAATCCTCCATCAAGGTCACAAAAAATATTTTAGTTAGTTTAGGATTGATTGGGTTGGGCATCCAAATAATGCCCACCAATATTCTATATTTTTTAAACATAGTGGTTGTTGACTTTTAGGGGACTTATTAAATCATTCTATAAGAAAGTGTGATTAAACTTGGATAAGGAGACACAGTGCCCAAGGACACAAAATCCAAGGTATATTTGTTTCTATTTGCCACATGGATCCACCCAACTCTTTGTGGAGGTGAAACTTTATCACTTGATACGGAACCCCTTATCCACACTTGACACAAGTATCTTAGTGGAAAAAACCTAGGATTATCAATGGGTGGAATTTGTGGGATGAATTTGTACCTAAGTTAGATTATGTTGGCTATTGGAAATGGTGTTATTCCTTTTAGAACACAACCCCAATACCCCTTGTTATAACTGATTATTCCATACCTTCACTATTTGTATTCGGTGGGTTCATAACCACATATAAGAGAGTTATTGGAAGGACCAATTACTATTTTAAAGGGAGTATGTTAAGTCAATCATAGAACATACATATTTTATTTTTATTACACATGATCATATAAACGTAATTAAAAAGAACCAACACTTGGTATCACTTGCACAAAAACTTAAATTGTACCCATACACCTGCACACCATGTTGCATATGTTATTGTGGTTAAAATATTTTTGCATTTTTTTTATTTACATTCATCCTCACTCTCATTGGATCACGCAACCACAACCATTTTAGAATAAATAACCCTTAGGCATTCTCTCAGACTCCAAGGTTTTCCTCTTATTCAAGGAGTAGTTCCCACACTACCTCCATGTAGAACACAAGGGATATGGTCATCTTGAGGGCATACTCAGGAAACCATGATAGCAACAAATTTTCTTGGCTCACCTACCATATCACCTACACCCTCCCCTCCACCTCCACCACCCCAACCGCCACCCCTTACATCACCACCTCCACCTCTTGGAGGAAGTAACACAAAAAAAAATGGTGGGTCCATCACTTCCATTTATGGTGAGTCTAAAACTCCTAGATTTATCCAAGATAATAAATGACCCCATTTTACATGATGCATCTTGGTCAAACGTGCCCCTAAGCTCCCCATATATATTATAAAATTTGAGGGAAAACAAGGGGATGATCCAACAAACCATGTGATTCCATTTCACCTTTGATGTTTGTCTAATAGCGTTGTCAAGGACATCGTTAGCCTTAAAAAAAATTAGATGAACTTAACAGGTATGATGGTCAAATGGGTTGTCATATTACCACTGTGGACTTATTCCACGTTTGATTCCATTCCCACCACCTTTCTCATTTATGTCCAGTTACCGATATGTCACAATATAAGATTGTAAATTCTAATAGAATATTGACAAAACACCCCTATACATGTCGTGTATCACATCCATGTGGCATAGGCACAAAACAATATGCAAAATCAAAATTCAAGTAGAATTCTTGTTGGATTGATTCCTTAAATCACTCCTTCCTATGATTGCTAAGGTTGTAGAAACCACTATGCTCAAAACGGAAGAAGAGGATAATCTCAAGGCCCAATATTTTGATTTAATATATATGCACAGTCAATTTATTTGTATATGATCATCCTCGATTCCCCTTGGCATCGTTCTATGAACCAATATTTTCCATGCCCATAACACTCTATCTATAGGATTATTAGATCTATTTCATCAGGGAAACGTTCTCCAACCACAAAACTATATTCCATACAATGTCGCACGGAAGTATCTGTTGCAACCTCCATCATTGGTGACCCTTCAAACCATTATGAACCATCCATTTGTACAATTGACATATAGACCATACAATCTCACATTCCCTAATACAATTTAGCCACAACTTGATCCACCAACTCTAATAGCTTCACAAGATCCTACATCCATGTCTTATAGAGAACCCAACCCATATCTTCATTACCACATTTACAATCCATACTCCTCATTCCTTGGTCCACCTAGCTCTCACCCCATGAATCATTCTAAAGTTAATCTAGTAACACCTTCTCCTACGCTATAGGATCAAAATTTTAAGCAGTTAAATGTATCGAATCCTCATAATTCATAGAATTAGGGGAAGAAGAAAGGAAATAATAGGAATAACTAGCAATAAGGGCAGGGTTAAATCCCCCTCCCCAAAAAAACCATAACATAGAAAACATACTAAGGGGACCAATAATCCCCCCATGCAAGGGAAGAATCCCAGCCTAAGAATAAATTTTCCTTGCTCCATGTGTGGAGAGTATGGGTGTTACACACATCATTTCTTGTTGATACCAGAGTGTCAACAAATGATTGAGGCTAGGAAAAACACTACCACCAACCCTCCTTAATAAAAAACACACCAAAACCCCAAAATGTTGTGTTACAACAACCATTCACCAATCAAGGAGTGGTTTATCATCAGCAAGAACCTTGCCCCCCAAATGCAACCTTCCAAAACATCTACATGAGCACAGTTTATATCAATCTTCATACTCGTAACAAAGGATATGGAATGCCTAACCCTCCATAGAGGGAGAATGTACCCGCTACCACAAATGGACCTCTATAGATATCATGTCCCAGTAGTGACTAGATCCCTCAGATCCCAAAGTCGACACCTTGATGAAATTGCCATAACCCCCATGTAAAAGTTGCTCACAAGTACAACATTATGGATGATTTGGCCTAAGCACCCACCACAATGTTGAAATTAGAAGTTCTACAATATTTCCATTCCTAGAAGAAGGAACTACTATCTACATTAGGATAAATCAATGCATCTAATTCACACTTAATTACCTTCAACCTTGATAGCAGTGAATCACATCCACCCTCATCAATAACTTTTCAAATTCCCATCAATATCAAGAACATTATCATTCATCAATGCTTAATAACGAAGGAGTCCCTACTTGTGTGATGTCAACACATGTTTGGAATCATATTGGATCACCGTACTTTGTCCCCTCATATATTTCCCTCTGTGCTTATGATGGGATACCATCAAAACCATAGGGTTTATACCAAAACATCCCCATCAAGTTGGGAGACAAAATGGTATTCTTGGATGTCGAAGTAGTTGATTCTCAACTTAATTACAACATCCTTTTGGTATGTAGCTACATGTGCACCATGAAGGTATTTTCTTCATTATAATTCTAAATCATGATGTTTCCCCACAATGGAAAAATAGTCGCCCTCAAACTATTTACATACTATGATCCTTTCTCTAACTCAAACCTTGACAACATCCTACCCACTATAAGATTAAAAAAGCATTCATTCTACATAGACATTGGTCTAGGAATTTACAAAGACTCCATATTGTTAAGTGCATACTTTTTCCCTCCACCAATTATTCCACCATCCACGGATGGTCTCATGTGCATTATCTTCACATCATAAGAGAAGGGATAATCCCCCTCTACACAGATATCTAAACCTCAATAGAATCACCTTACTAAAGAGATCGTCACTCCTTCACCTCCTCCAGCACGGTCACCTATGGTTCAAATCCCCATCTTCTCCTCCCCCCCTTGCGATTACAAGGAACCCCGATCATGGATACACTCGCAATGTCTAGGCTCAATTTGGTAATATGGGTTTGGTACTATGACACCACCATATCCAAGAGTAGTACCAAAGCCATACACCCATTTCAATTTCACTCTGGTTTCACCCAAAGGTGCACCAACAATAGTGAATCTGATACTGGTCCCACCTATGAAAACATCATCATTGGTTACACACAAACCCAATGTTGGGGGCATCAAGAAAAAAAAATTGAAATCCCTCATGACACCAAGTGCCCCCTCTGCCCCGAGAGTCAAACAAGCATGCACCCTATGTGGTAGAATAGGGCACACAATAAACCTTTTCCCTACATTGTTAGAGCTTATAAATTTTCTCAACACACCCATTAGTGTTACCCACATAGCCAGTTATTTAGTAGGGCACACTCTAACTTACTTCTTCAATGACCAATTCCAAACCAAAGAACAAGACATTATGCACGAATTATCTGTGCACAATTTTTTTCGCAATTTGATCACTACACACAGCATTGTACCAAACTCCATTTATTTCAGTATGCATTAGCAACTATCTCATGCACCCCATCATTGAGAAACCTTGGATATTCTCCCATGAGATCACCTCAATCAACTTTGTTATTGCATCAAAGGAAAAATAGGAACACAAACAGTGCTTGTTATTTGGGCATTATACTCACATGATCCCAACTAATAGGTGTGTGGTTCCACCCAACCACCAATCCTAACCCATACACTCATTTGATCTTGTACTACTCACCCATTTAGGTCATGTGGGTTTTTAACTCATTACTTATTTCAGTGCTCCATTTTGCACATAGAGTGAGTTGTCTGCTTTGAACAAATGTGGTTACAAGACAACCTTTCTCATACCCTGAGAAACCCACCTTCTTTTCCTCAAAGAGGATATATTATTTCCCACACATGATACAACCGATCACATTGATATCCTCAATCGACTTTATATTCAGCAACTCGCGTGGATACATGTGACTTTTTCTTCAAAAGTCACATGGTTGCACCAATGGTGAGACCACCTACAATAAGCAATGTATTCAAGGCCATAGCAACTCTCATGACTCCAAAATATGAATTGGACCCCTCACATGCTTGAAAATATTCAATATCCCCTTCATGTACTTGGAAAACCACTTCATGATTTGGAGCATTCACATTGAGAACTATTTGTTTCAAGGCCTCCATTTTTCCTATAAAAGGAAGCTGTGGTCTGGATTTATAAGAGAGAAATCTAGAGGGTTCCATTGGATACCATTGGATATCATTGGATATTTCACCTCCTAGGTGACACTATTGTAACAAGCTTTACCATTGGGTAAATATCATTTGGTTTAACACACTCTTCCACTTTCTTTTATTTTTTCTTATCACTTCTCCATTTTTATTTGTATTTCTTTGTTTGAGTATTTCTTTATCATTTGATGTATATAACACTAACTAACATCTAACTAATGTGTCCTTGTTGCAACCTACATGGAATAAAAGAGATAAGACTACTCACCCTTCGGACAATTTGCCCCAAACAATGCCACATGTTTGACTTTGCATAATGTAGAACTCTCTTGTGGTAACCTCCTCTTCCCCCTTCTATTACAAATTATATGATTCTTCGGCAATCAAATGCCTTGTTGACAGGGAGAAAGGGACTCACCCATTGCCCCATACATCACATCACTACTGGGACCCACTCTGCATGATATTGATCTATTCATATATCGTGATATCCCTATTCCAACTTATAGTTGCTTGTTAGACCTAGGGATTGTTTTTATTGATGTGTGTTCTCTTCTCTTTTTCTTCATTTTGCACCAAAATATTGGCTAATCCTAAATGAATCCCAAATCTCCAGTTGAATTAGCCAACTCTCACAAGAATCATGATTCTAATCCTAGGGAGAGGGATCAAACCTATTTGAGTGCAATACCTGAGAAGAGGTTTGCACCTCGGGAGATTTGATCCCTCTCGGCGCTTTATAGAGCCCAGGATTTGGATCTAGGCTGGTTTCAGTCGTGGGCAGTGACACAAAACTGGAGTTTGATCAACATTGTAAGGAACACGTTAAGTTGAAAACACATATAGTTTTATCTTCTTCTTTTTTTCTTAGAAGAGTCACATTATACATTATTGTACATTTTTTCAACATTTCCACTAAAAAAAATTTACAGTTAGAAATTTGATCTATTTCGACAATTGGTAGATTTTTTTTAAGATAGATTTGTAAATTATGAACTTGGGATTTCGTTGCCAACTACAATTCTGAAACTAAGGAAATTTTAATATGCTTTCAAAGTTTGAAGTACAACAATTACAATATAATTACACTTCACATTTGAATTTTAAAAACCATCATTTGCATTTGGATATGTATAACATCATTTTTGCTTATGTCTCTTCATGCAAACTCCTATTATCGAGTATAATATTCCTATCAATGACTATATCGCATGAGGAGAAGCTAATTCAACTCAACTCCAACTCTTACATGGTGCTTGTGAGAGTTGGCCAGTTCTTTAGCTGGTTGGAATTGTCTTAGATTCGTTATCTTTTCATTCAGAACAGTGCTCTCCTTACTCGCATGTAGAAAATTCATTTCTGAGGAAATATTGTAGCATTATTTAGTGCCTAGTTGAGTTTTAGCATGGTGGCAGAGATTGAGATGCTCTGCACCATTTTCACTTGATCCAAAGATGGTTAAAATTTTGGTACAACTGTAATATTTTTAGAAATTTTAGAGTATAATAATGAATTCAGAATTTGATCATATCTTAATTTTGTTTCATTGTGATTCACGGATGGATGGTACAATGCTCATGGAAAACACAGATGGATGGTATAATTCTCATGGAAAAACAATCTTGGGAAATGAAGGTATTGATTAGTGTTTGAAATAATATATTTTTTGAAATTTTATAAAAAAAACTAGGAGTAGTTTATTTTTTATTTTCTTTATTTTTAATTGAAATTTGGTAAAAAAAATTTAACAAATCTCCTTGAGTGAAATTTACCATGGGTTGTTTAAGAAGCCTTGCATGGTTGTTTAGGAGGCCTTGCACATGGTTTTAAAACTATGTGCAAGGACAACATATTTTACTATCTTTAGTTTCTATACTAGAATAATACCTGTTAAATACCTAGACACAATTAACAATCTCTAAAGTAGATAACATGATAATCAATTAAAATAATAAGCCGATGTCATTAGAGGGATCAAATCCACTCAAGAATTAGAGGGATTCGCCTACCAATCATTTTCACTAACATAGGATTATTTGAGTTCCTTCTATTAGGTGTATAGAGACGGCCCTGCCATCCCACTCCCATTCCCTTTCATGGCTGAAAAAGCTTTATACAATATTTCAAACTTTTTTAACTCAAGGATAAAATCAGTTTTAGCTATAGGAAAATAGCAAATTCAAAAAAGAAAAACTAAAAGCAATCTTCAAAAACTTAAAAAAAACCATCTAAAATAGTATTTAAATTAGATGTCGATTTTCTTATAAAATTTTCTTAAATTAAATGTTGATTATATTTTAAATTTGTCTTCAACATATAAAACATTTAAAAAATATTCAAATCAAATGCAATAGATTAATATTGTCTTATAAAAAATTGTCTCACACAGCCCCAACTCCCAACTTGTAATAGTGGCGTCTTCGAAATCCATGTTGAGAGATGGAAACCCAACTATTAACACTTTCAACAACAGTGACAGAACTTGTAATTTTATATTTTAATAAATTTAGATCTATAAAATTTTGCATAAGACGTGAAGGGAATTGACAGTCAACACATTTTTATTTGACAGGTAATATCATCTTGAAAGTGCATGCATGTTCCCTAGTTCAAATATTTTGAAAATTTTACTTCCCTTAAATTTGGACATTTAAATAATTTAAATTTAACACAGTTGTTTATGAATTTTTGGAGGCGTTGAGTAGATTCAAATACTTATAAATCTATAAAGATATTAAAAAAAAACCTACCACTTTCATCTATAAAATTATATTTCGTGTTCATATTTCTACCAAATTTATCATTAGAACTTCAATAAATCCTAACTATTTTACTTCTGCCAAATTTGAACTGGTCTATTTGTATATTTTACTTCTACCAAATTTGAACTGATCTATTTGTATAGATCAGCTCTTGAATAATCTCTGCATTATTTGTATAGATAATTTGTTTAAGCTCTTTTCACATTCGTCTGAAATCATTTGAAGCCTCTTGGGGTAAAGTACAGGCTCTCCAACAAAAGGTTGTGAGGAGTTGCAACAACAGGCAAGATCAGCTCGTGGAATCTCTACGTTCTTTGTATAGATGAGCTCTACGTTCTTTAGCTCTTGAATAAGGATAAGTTTAGCTCTTGAATAAGGATAAGCTTATCTCTTTGCACTAGCTTGGCCAACTTGAATAAGGATAAGTTTATCTCTTGAATAATCTCTGTGTTCTTTGTATAGATCATATCGTGGAATCTGTTTAATCTCTTTTCACCGATTAGCTCTACGTTGAATAATGATAATTTTATCTCTGCATTATTTGTATAGATCAGCTCTTGAATAAGGATAAGTTTATCTCTTGAATAAGGATAAGTTACCCCTAGGCGTATAATCTCTGTGTTCTTTGTATAGATCATCTCGTGCGTTCTTTGTATAGATCATTCCTTAGCTCTTGAATAAAGATAATTTTAGCTCTTGAATAAGGATAAGTTTATCTCTTTGCACCAGCTTGGCCAACTTGAATAAGGATAAGTTTAGCTCTTCAATAATCTCTGTGTTCTTTGTATTGATCAGCTAGTGGAATCTGTTTAAGCTCCTTTTACATTCGCCTGCAATCATTTGAAGCGTCTTGGGGGTAAATTCAGTTCTCCAATAAATGGTTGTGAGGAGTTGCAACGATATGTGTATAATGGTGTTCCCTGTGGGAAAGTTCATTTTCGTGTTTTTTAATATGGTTAAACCACCACAGGTCTTCCTCTACGATCCTCTATCCTCCCAGTGCTACCTGATGTTCCAAAGGATCATCGCCTGCAATTGTTGAGAGAGGGTTGTATTGTTCAACATATTCACCCCATCCATCCCTGGAGAAGAATCTTTTTTTATGTTATTGTGTCAAACCTAATTTATATATTGTTGTTAGTGGTTTATTTTGGTTGATAATCAAAAATTTTATTTATATCTTTTTACTTAATGGCGGACAAAACCACTAAATGGATTACTTTTTACTTATTAGAAGTAAAAAGTAATGTTACATAACGTTACAACATCTGCATCATAATATGCAAGTAAAAATTAAACTTACAACATCTCCCTCATAATTGGCAATATTATTTATAGCCGACATAAGGTTACATAACTTGCAACATCTCCCTCATAATCAGAAATATTATTTATAGCCAACATGACGTTACTTAACGTTACAAACAACAAGTATATATTTGGCTAAGCACAATATATTTTGATCCCTCTGAGGCAAAAAGTTAATAATTTACTTCTTGTTGATCCAAACAGCTAATTCAACTCAATGTGGTGCTTGTGAGAGTTGGCTAATTCTCACAATATATTTGGCTTATCCAAATATTAGGATTAGCCAATATTTGGATCCCTCTCGACCCTTGATTATTCTAGTTTTAGACATGTTGCAATTACAAGGGTGTAGAGGGGATGATGTATATGCATATGAGAAAAGAAACATCATTTTCATTGTATTATCTATATTGAATGGTAGTATCATTTCATTCATGATGAACATTTTGAGCCATTGTCATTGCAGGATTGGATTCCTTGCAAGTGAGTTTCTTTGGTTGTGTTCTTGTTGGTCAGGAAATGAGATGGTTCTTTATATGCATGTCCAAGGATCCCATGCTCTTGAGATGACACAATCTATTCATCTTTATACATTGGGATGGTTAAGGAATGAAGTAGTGGAGTATAAGCATAGATAAATGAAAATTTTGAATAGAAACCAAGGAGGAAGAGGAGTTCATAGGGAGAATAGAAACACATTTGAAAATGATAGAATGTGTCTTGTAAATGATATGAGAGCACAATTTTTCAAGCTTGTTATGATATCATAAGTTACTTTCCAAAAGTTCAGACAAATAAGATTCTTTCCTTCAAATATTAGAAGTCAACTTCATGTTGAATATGGAAAGTCAAGAAATCAATTGAATAAAGAAAGTGCAGCACAATTGGCATCACGTTTCCATGATGTCACTAGTCAACAATTGGAACGACTATTTAAGTCATGGTCAAAACAGTCTAAAAAATCATTGATTGCACCACCAACAACAAGTTTGTCCTAATTTGAAATGTTATATTGTTTGATTTTCATTTTATAGTGTGAGGAGTCATGATGTTTGTGTTTAAATATTAATATGTCCTCTCAGTTCAATAACTATCTTCCAAGAACAAAATCAATCAACAAATATGGCGAAGAGGATTATCGGGAACCACATCGCTTTGGAAAACACAAGGCATAAAATGGTGTTAAACCAAAAAAACATGTTTTTCCCTCCAATAGTGAGTATAATATTCATTCAATTCATTACATAACAGCATGTCTTTATCAATATAGTTGAGTTGTGGTTGAAGCTACAACTTTTGCCTGAACTCTAACTTTGTCCACCTCACTGATATCAAGAAATGAGCCAAGCTAGAGTGATTAAACAAAACAAATGCAATGGGAAGTTGATTCTGATACCCTAATGATGATTGAAGACAATAACAATAAAACATTTGGTGTTTCATCCTAAAAAACAGAGGCATTGGATAAACATGGTGACTCAATTACAAGCAATTACAGGTGCAAATGTCTCCTCATAATCGATGCCTCCTTTTTTAGAGAAGCCATGTGATACAAACCTTGCCTTGTATTTTTCGATGCTTTTGTATGCTACATGATTTATCTTGTAGATGCATTTGGAAGACACTACGAATTTCCCTTCCAGTCTCAGGACCACCTCCCAGACATCATTCTTCATGATTGACTAATACTCTTCAATCATGGCTTCCTTCCATGCTTTCTTTTTTGCAACTTCCTCATAGTTGGAAGGTTCTTCGTTAATGATGTCACAAAGTAGTGCCACATAGTTGGAGTACGGTATCGATCCCTTGCTCTCTTTGGAAGTCTCATTTGGAGCACCATGTCTCTCTACATATTGTATATCTTCCTATTCTCATGTTGGTATTCTCTTGTAGGAATTCTTCTCACGCAGTGGATGTATAGGTCTACGTGGTTCTGTCATGTCATGGTATGCATGGTCTTCTTGTATTATCTCTTCCATAAATGTACCTTTGGTTTTGGGAACTTCAGTTTCTTCATTGTTGAGTTGTCTTGACTTGTTGTAAGCTTAGTCTTTATCAAAAGTAACATCTTGGATGGTCTTGATCTTCTTGAATCCTAGGAAGTATATTCTATAATCTTTTGATGTGTCACTGTATCCCACGAATATGCCCTTCTTTCCTAAAGGATATAGTTTTTTTTTTGTTTTCTTTTGGAATGTGTATGTACACAAGACAATCAAATGTTCTAAGATGGACGACTTATGGTTTCTCTCCTAAGAAAGATTCTTCTGGAGTCTTGTTATCCAAGACATGGTGAGGTGTTTTGTTTTGTACATACATGGCTATTCTTACTGCTTCCACCCATAGGTGCATTGAAAGTTCTTGGTCATGAAGCATCACCTTTGTTGTTTCCATTATTGTTATGTTATTTCTTTTTGCAATGCGATTTTGTTTATGATTGTAGGTAGTGCTCATATCCCTCTTAATCCCAGATTCTCTACATAGGTCTTTGAACTTTCCTAAAGTGAACTCTTTGCCATTGTCTAATTGTAAAGTATTGATATTATTTTTAGTGTGATTCTATACCAATGCTTTGAATTCCTTGAACTTACTAAAAACCTTTATCTTTATTTTCAATAAATATTCTAGGTTTTACAAGAATAATCATCTATAAAAGAAACATAGTACGCATACTCGCTTAAGGAGTTAGATGACATGGGGCCACACACATCTGAGTGGGTTATCTCCAAAATTTATTTTTCCTTGCTTTCATTGATAGGAAATGGTTTCTTTATATTATTCCCTTGCAAACATCTTTTGCAAATGCCTTCATGTTTTTCTTGCTTATTGGGTAGACCTAATACTGCTTTACTTGCAATTGGTAGTACTCTATAGTGTACATGTGCAATCCTTAGGTGCCATAGTTCGCTTGGTTCCATAGATTCATGAACCAAGGCTTGTTCTGGTTCTCCCTTCAACTTGTACAAGCCTCCCTCTTGTTTCAATCCTTCTTAGCATGAGCAGCTAGGGCTTGGTCATCATTAACTCCCATATTCTCTTCTCTTGACACTAATTGAGCTTCTCCTTAAGTGCATTCCCATAGTATGTTGAACTTGATTAGCTTCTTTCTGGGCACAAATCCCTTGAATGAATGAGTTCCATGATATAGAGAGACCATTTAAGGTAGTCATCATGATCGAGTCTGCAATGATCATATTGGTTCTTATCATGTTCTTCTTGTGAGTATCCTTGGCCTCTTCTCCCTCTGGTTATGGAACCTCCTCAGTGACATACTTGTCCAATTCATTCTCTAAGAGAGATTATACACTTCCATGCTTGGCAGTTGTAAGTGCCTTCAATCTTCTCCTCAATCTTGGTATGATTCAACATATTGATATGCGAATCTCAAATCAAAATAGCAAAGAGATAGATTTTACCAATTTGAGATGCCTTAACTACTTCTTGAACTAGCTGACCTAGGGTTCAACAGAGAAACCCTAAATTTTCAAACTTGGAATTTTGAAATTCTATCTAGATATAAAGATGCACCTCCTTGAGGTGAGTTTCCTAGTGAGGTCCTTTTTAAAATTCTGTGGAGAGAGGGTCCAAAAAATCGATGCCGTAGTTCCTTCTCATAGTGTTCCACGATAAAAAAAAATTGAAACTTATTCAAACTGGAATCTTTCTCCACCAAAAGATGCGCCTCCTTGAAGAGAGTTATCCTAACCCTCTTTTCTGGAAAGTTTGTGGAGAAAAGTGTTAGAACTTGGGAGCCCTAGTTTCTACAACTACACAATGTCTTCTTTCAATGTGGCTCTGATACCATGTTAAAGTTTGCACTTTAATTCAAATATGTTAGAGCTTTAATCTAATGCACTAGGATCACTAAAAGATATACAAGCACACCACAAAAGAGAAATGCATATTTTATCTTGGGAAAACCAGAAGGGAGAAAACCCAACAAACTCTTCTGTATAGATTTGTACCTTTGCCACTACCTTGACAAGTTACTGAAAAATTTCCTCCTATAACCAAGAGGAGACAACCTAAAGGGGCTTGACGGATTTTCTTCTTTATCAATCTAAAGCAATTTGGGGAGGTGCTTAAATTCCCCTCCAATTTCCACTCAAGACCTAATCCGTTCTTCATCAACCCTTATTGTTTCAAAAACAAAGAATCTATCCAATCATTTAAAGAGGTTAGTCTCCAACCTTGTTTTTCATCCATGTCAACCCCAGTTTGATTGGCTCCACATCGACTAGACCAACCATCTCTAACTTATTCAAGAAGTAATAACTTTGGGGATCAACAATAGCAGTCATCATCACCCCCCCTCGCATCCCCTCCCAGCCCCCACCTAGATTTAATCTTTCTCAACCCACCCATTTCTATATGCTTCATTTTTTCCTTTGCCTCTAGTCCTTTCACTTCTTAACTTTCAAGGATTTTTTAAACAGCATATTTGTTTAGAAAATTCCAAGAAGTCATCATTGTCTTGAACCAATCATTTGTGACATGTCCATAAGAGTGACACCACAAGTACCTAAAAGGAACTTTTCCACACTCTATGGTTTGATTATATCACCTTCTACCAATCTTGATATCATTTTTTTCCAGAATTGCCTCTCAAGTAAAGGTTGACCAACATTTCACTACTATTTCTTATGGCAAACTTAAGAAATAGTCATCCACATGTACATAGGACCCTAGACAATTGATTTCTTTTCTTGAAAAATAGAACCCCAAACACTCCCCGATGTAATTGAAGATTTTACATTACAATATCTCTAAAGGAAGACCCAAAAGTTTCACCTTTATAAATTGGGTTGAATGCAATTCTACAAACAAGTAAGAACACAAAGACCACTTCCCAGTGGTGAAAATCAAGGGACCCCAAAACCATTTTTGACCTAAAATCATCAATGCATCTTTACTGGATTTGAAAGTAAAACCTAACCATCCACTGAATATGAAATGGAACTGAGGGTTGTCGCCTAAAATAGGCCCCTAAACCTTTGCCACCCAAGGCCATACCCACTATTTTGAGACCTTCTTGCTAAAGAACCTTCCAATCATATTCTCCTTCTATTTCAAGGCCCTATGGGCCATAAGGATGTCTTTAACTACAACAACATTTACTCTCTTCTCCTTTATTTTAACTAATTTCTCTCTTTTCCCGAGTGTAAAGGATTTTGAGGATTTTGAGACATGAACATAATTGATCAACACTAACAATTCATTCTTCACCAAGCATTGATGTACAAACCCATGATTAGATCTTAAGTTTGCATCCCTTCTATTGTAACATGATTTCTTCAAGTTATTTGTAACCTCTGTTAACCGAGCTCCAAAAACCATAACTTTGTACTTTTAGTTTTATGCACAACTGGAGCACCTTTCACCATATGTATTAAAGATCGGAATGAATAATGATTTTTTCTTTGTTCTCGATGCACTTTATCCTTCCAACCTAAGTACAACATTGATCTCATCATTGCTCTCATTACAAATTAGTGTTCTCAACAGTAAGCCCTTCCAATTGTGTCTCTTATGGGGTTGTTACAAACTACTTTGAACAAACGAACTTCCCAATGACAAAAATCTTACATTCCTCCATCGGATATGTCATACAATCAACCATATCGACTTCAAAATCCATTATACCTACCGACCGTCCATACTAAATTGTTGTTAAACTAGCAACAACAAGGAAGGTCTTCCTGCATGCATGTGTTCTTGCATGCATAAGACTTAAATTAGGAAGCCAATTGTATTTAATTCATTTTCCTAAAATAATTAAAGGGATCTAATTGTTTACCAACTTTAAGTGAAAGTGACATTATGGTTTTTGCTTTACCTAAAGTTTTAAAAGAGAGATCAATTGGTGGAGATAACAATTGCATTCTGACAGAGACAGAAGAAGAAGTGTGGGAGAGAGAATTTTGGTGAAAAAGACAAAGGAGCACTAACTTAGGAAGACAACCCTAAATTGCAAAGGAGAGAGACATGAGACTTTGGTAGAGGTACACCATACAACAACAACAGCAGCACCGTACAGTCGTATAACAACAAGTCGTACAGCAGCAAGCTGCCTTGGGAACTGTTCCATCTCACAGGTTTTTCTCATTGATTTTGGGTGTTTTGATTTTGCCATCTAGAGCATAAATCAATTTTCTGATATTGTAAAAGCTTTGTATTTTCTTAATAAAAATATCCTCTCATATTGTTGCACCGATTTACCCATCTTGGGTTTTGTGTGGGGGTTTCTACCCAATAAAATTATGTTGTTTCTATTGATGTGATTGATGTTGTAAATGGTTCTCAGTTTTATATTTCACTGCATACTATAAATAAGTTCATGTGTGGTTATTTTAGTTAAATATAAATATATTGTTTTAGCCCTAGTTGTGATTTAAAAGAAAACTTTACATGGTATCAAAGCTCTACTGAGCTAAAGCTGTGAGATTTGCAACAAACGTGATAGATCAAGGGAAGATCTATTGAAGACACAAACTTAGATTGGAGATCTAGGGTTTAACAAGTACACTTCAGTATGGTCGTGCAGTTGAGAGTTGAGGATAGACTCCAAGGGAAACAGAATTTTCCTACATGGAAAGAAAGGATCACATGGATCTTGGACGTCAGTGATGCAAAGGAGCACATTGTCTCCACAAAAGTTGCACCCACAGATCCAACAGATTTTATAGCTTGGAAGAAGATTGATTCAAGAGCCATGTTGATTATCATGGATGGAGTGAAGGACCATATAGTCCCTCACTTTTTCGAGAAGAAGACTGCAATAGAGATGTGGACGGCATTGGAGAGTCTGTACCAAAGTAAGAACAAGAACCGAAATATGGTGCTACAAGATAGGATGTGCAACACTAAGATGGCCAAGGGAAAAGGAGTGGTGCCTTATCTCACGAGGCTCACACAGATCAGGGATGAGCTTGGAGATGTTGACTCTATGACAGTGAATGAGGAGCTAGTTCGGATAGCCTTTAATGGCTTCTCTAAGCCACGGGACATCTTCGTCAAAGGTGTGGTGGCTAGGAAGAAGCTCCCTGATTGACAGAGAATGTGGGATGACTTTGTGCAAGAGGAGACCCGCATGGATCAAGGATCAGGCTCATCCAGCAATGCCCCACAAATTGGGGATGAGGAGGCTCTATCCCTTACATGGAAGAGAAAGGACAAGGCAAAGATGAAGAAGGATGGTAAGAAGAACATTGACGTATCAAAGGTCAAGTGTTTTATCTGCCACAAGCAGGGACACTTTACCTCCCACTTTCTAGATAGGAAGAAGAAGAGTAACACTCAGATGGTTGGATCTGTAGAGATGGATGAGTTCATCAAAAACTTCGATGAGGAGTTCTGCTTGATAGCTTGCATGACAAGACCCATAGGGAGCAGTATATGGTACATCGACAGTGGAGCATCTAGTCACATGACTGGACATAAGAGATTCTTCATAGACTTGTAGGAGGGTGGAACAAGGATCCACAATGAGCTGGGTGATGATGCACGATATCAAACACAGGGAGTTGGCACTGTTTCATTTCAAAGGGAGTATGGAAAACCCCTCAATTTTGTTGATGTGTTATATGTTCCAAGATTGACCAAGAACCTCATATCAGTGTCCACTCTAGAGGACAAGGGATATCATGTGTATTTTTGAGACCATAGAATTTATATCAAGCCCAAGGGGTCATATAGGATCTTGGATTGGGTGATTGGAGAAAGGAGCAGGAAAGTGTATAGACCACACTTTGAGCCTGCAAAGGCTCTAGTAAGAGGCAACAATAGTCAGGGTGAGTTGTGGCATAGGAGGATGGCACACTTACACCATGGAGCACTGAGGCACTCAAGACATGCAGTGATTTGAGTTCTTCAGGTACAGGAGGAGAAGCATAACCACTGCAAGGGTTGTGATTTGGGGAAGAACATCAAGACGTCTTTCCCACAGAATGAGCACACGTCCAAGGAGCCCTTGGACTTGGTGCATTTAGATGTATGCAGATCTATGAGTATCTATTCTTTCAATGGTTACAGTTACTGCGTAACCGCCGTTGATGACTATTCTAGAAAGACCTGGATCTATTTCCTTAAGGCCAAGTCATAAGTTTTTGAGAGGTTTCGAGAGTTCAAAACCCTCGTGGAGAACCAAGCATGATAGAAGATCTGGGTTGAGGATAGACAACGAGGGTGAGTACACCTCCAATGGGTTCATGGAGTATTTTTCAACAGAGAGGATCAAGGATTACACTGTGCCCCATACCCCACATCAAAATGGAGTTGTAGGGCAGAAGAACGGGACTATGGTAGGAGTATCCAAGGCCATGCTATTTAATCAGGGATTTCCACTATTCCTTTGGGTTGAGGCATACAGGACTGCAATATACATTCAAAACAGGTGTCCCCACACAACTTCGGGGAGGAAGACACTCGAGGAGGTCTTCACAGGAACTAAGCCAGATGTGAGTCACATTCACATATTTGGAAGTGTCTGTTATTGTCATGTTCATGTTGACAATAGGAAGAAGTTGGACCCTTCTAGAGAGAAGGGGTTACTTGTTGGTTATAGCGAGACTTCGAAAGCATACTGAGTTTACATTCCTACTCGCAAGAGGATCGTTGTGACAAGGGATGTCCAGTTCGATGAGGACAAGGCCTTCCAGAGATCTATGGACTTACCAGTAGAGTAGAAACCAGCGCAAGACACGGGGATCAAGTTGGAGGAGCCAAGTGTACACGTACAGGTACAGACACAAGGCACAGGTTCTGGTAGTCAGAGGGAGTCAGGTGGACAAGATCCTCCTATCTTTGATGGGGAGGATGAGCAGCAACATGAGACATGCAACCGGTAGTTGCAACAGGTAGACACTAGGCCAAGGCCTAAGTGGTTCAGGTTCACAACACATGATTCCAGGCAAGTGGATCTTCCACAAAGATCTTTTAAATAGAGTGTACCACTAGAGAGACTCAGTTATACGGCATTGATGACAGAGTTGATTAACTCCAAACCTTCTAGTTTTGAGGAGGCTGCACAACATGAGGTGCAACAAGAGGCCATGGTTGAGGAGTATGACTCAATCATGAAGAAGTATGGGAGGTTGTGATGAGACCTGAAGGCAAGAAGTTGGTGGGATCCAGATGGATCTATAAGATGAAGCAGTCAGCAACGAAAGCATGGAGAGGTACAAGGAGCGCTTCATGGATAAGAGGTTTTCACAGAAGGAAGGTATTGACTATGAGAAGACCTCCGCCCCTGTTGACAGGTATTCTTCCATTCAGACCATTATCTTACTAACAACTGAGATGGGTTGGCGAGTCCATCATATGGATGTCAAGACTGCCTTCCTCGATAGAGTGATAAAGGAGGAGGTATATATTGAGCAGCCAGAGGGGTTTGATGTGGAGAACAGGGAGACGCATGTATGCAAACTACATAGAGCTCTTTATGGGATCAAGCAAGAACCTCAAACATCTGTACTCAAGGATAGACAAATATCTATGGGAGATGGGATTTCAGCGAAGTGAGGATGACCACAACTTGTACTTCTTGATAAGTGAGGTGCCTCTCATATTGGTCCTATATGTGGATGATCTCTTTTTTACAAGAGATGAGAGGCTGATCAGAGACTACAAGTCCAACCTTGCAGTGGAGTTTGAGATGAAAGACCTTGGTTTGATGTATTACTTTCTGAGCTTGGAGGTTTGACAGAGAGATGGATGTTTCTTCATTGAACAGGGGAAGTATGCAATAGAGATCTTGAAGAGATTCGGGATGGAAGACTGCAAGCCTATGGCCATACCTATAGTTTCCAACTGGAAAAAGATCGATGCATCAGGGTCAGATGAATTTGATCCTACCTTATATTGTCAGCTTACCGGATCGCTTATGTATTTGGTCAACACTCAACCAGACATCAACTTTGTAGTCAATTATTTGATTTAGTTCATGGTGGACCCTCGGAGAGTGCATTGGACGGCTGCAAAGCACATACTTCGCTACATCAAAGCTACAATGGAGCATGGATTGGTTTAAGAGCGCAGAGGGAGTGTACAGTTAACAGGTTTCATAGATGCTCTCTAGGTAGGATGTGTAGAGGACCGGAAGAGTACTTAAGGTTGTTATTTCAACATTGGGTCAGGGGTTGTCTCTTGGTTCAGCAGGAAGCAAAAGTCAGTTGCATTGAGCTCAGTAGAGGTTGAGTACATGTCAGCCAGCATGGCTTCTTGTGAGGGCATGTGGTTGAGGAAGTTATTTTCAGGATTGTTCGAGTGTGAGCTAGAGGCTACAGTAGTTCACTGTGACAACTAGAGTGGCATCAGGCAATCTAAGAATCAAGTGTTCCATGACCAGAGCAAACACATAGACAGTAAGTACCACTTCTTGAGAGATTGCGTTCAAAGAGAAACCATCCGATTGGCGTACATACAGACAAATGAGCAGGTGGCAAACATTTTGGTGCATGGGTGAAGTATGAAAACTGTTGTTGCAGAGCTATCTTTGGCTAACTATCACTATTTTTAGCTATATCCATCAAAATAAAGACAGGACCACTAAACCAATGGAAGATGCGCTTTTATTTTTAAGCTCCTTTTAAGGAGGCTCTTCATATCATAAGACCACTAGTTATAAACTTAGGCGCTATCGAAACTTAGCAAAAAAATACAAATTATACCTTCAGTTTGACTTCCGATTCCACTCTTTAAATGTCACCTGGCCACCATCGGGACTCACCGGTCTTCAAGGTTTGTTGAATTCTCCTAATAGCGATGAGATCTCAATCTTCTGTTTGCTTCTTGTTCTGACCTCTGCCAAGATCTTGATCCTTGGTTCAAAACCCTCTTGACATACGCTTTGTTCCTGTGCAGGTTGGGATTCTATGTGTTTTTGGAGGGTATGAAAACTCTATTCGACTGTAAAAGCCATGGAATCATACAATAGTTACGCAATCACCAAATTTCTCCTCTGTATACTGAAATGTATAATCTTTATCACGTTTAAACGTAAATTATAATACACAGTAGACAGAAAATTCAAAGCATAAGGGTTTCTCCCATCAAAACACGGAATCTTCACATAGAAGAAGGAATTCTATTTATTGATTTCTCTTGAATCTCTCTTTTCTGTCCCTCTCCTCTCCTCTCGACTACCATCTTCTTTCTCTCTTTTTTCTTTTCTTCTAACTCATGCTAACAACTAAACAACCCTTCATTAGATTTAGGAACTTACTAATTTTAGAATGAACTAACTCCTATTTTTATTCAACAAACAAACAGATGTCCCAGTCTCCTCACAAGGAGCTGTTGATAATCATCTACTTCTATATTAACTCTAAAATTGACAACAAGACTGACTGCCTGGAATTTTGATTAAATAACATTTCAATTAGTGTTTCCTCTGACCATTTGAATCATTCCCCTAGTCACAACATGTGATCAAGAAATCACATTGCTGACTTTACTTGATGCTCCTGCATCAGACTCCTCAGGTGAGAAAAATTCATGAACTCTTGTTCATGAATTCTTCCACAGTTCTGCCACTTTTCTATATGAGTGCAACAATCACCTAGGTAGCATCTTCAAGTGGTTGATTCTTCCACATGATTAGGTACTCCTAGTATTCTTGTCCTCTGGTTTTCTTCGGCACTCTAGTGTCCAAGATCTTCTCCATTTCCAGCTTTGGTACAACAGGGATCTATCTCTGCCATTCCACTTTCTATCATGTATCCAATTCATTGGTTGATAAAGTTTCAGCGTCTTGATAAGGATACAAATCTGCAACATTGAAGATAGGTGATATGCCCATATCACTTGGAAGTTCAATTTCATAAGCATTGGCTGAAAACTTCCTCAAGATTCGACAAGGTCCAATCTTCTTAAGCTTTAATTTATTATAAGTGCCTCTAGGGAACCATTCTTTCTTCAGGTATGCCAATACCAAGTCACCTTCTTCAAAATTTACTTCTCTCCTCTTCAAATCTGCCCTCTGTTTATATTTTAGATTATTCTGTTGCAATTGTTCTTTAACTTGTTCATGCAACAATTTCATGTCTGTAGCAAAATCCTTTGCATCTGCACTCCTTTTCTCCATCATTCCCAAGTCTCTGAGCTCAAACACTCCTCTTGGATTTGTTCCATAAACAATCTTAAAAGGACTCAGACTTGTACTTCTATTAGGTGAGTCATTGTATGCAAACTCAGCCTGTGGTAAAGCTAGATCCCATTGATTAGGATGTTCACTAACCAAACTTCTCAGAATATTACCCAAACCTCTGTTTGTAACTTCAGTTTGTCCATGTGTTTGAGGATGGTAAGCTGAGCTAAAATTAAGGTCTGTTCCCAACTTCTTCCATAAAGTCCTCCAGAAATGTCCAACAAATTTAGTATCTCTATCAGAGACTATACTCATAGGTAGACCATGAAGTCTTACTATCTCTTTGAAGAACAGATTTGCAATGAGAGTGGCATCACTAGTTTTTGTGCAAGGAATAAAGTGTGCCATCTTTGAAAATCTATCAACCACAACAAATATAGAGGCATTACCTCTCTGTGTTCTTGGCAATCCTAGAACAAAATCCATACTTACAGCATCCCAAGGCTTCTTTGGAATAGGTAATGGCTGATACAGTCCAGTATTCTGTTGCCTTCCTTTTGCATGCTAACAAATTTGGCATTTCCGAACAAACTTCTGTACATCGGCTCTCATTCCTGGCTAATAGTAAAAATTACTTAATTGGGCATAGGTTTTGTCATTTCCAAAATGACCAACAAGTCCTCCACTATGCTTTTTCTTCAATAAATTCTCCCTCATTGAACATTTAGGAATGCACAACTTGCTCCCCTTAAATAGTAGTCATTCCCGTATCATGAAGTCTATCCATGGGCTTCTATCTCTGAATACTTGGTTCTGACAAGCTTCATATGCTTCTCTGAAATCAGCGTCTTCTTCATACATGTCCTTCAAATGTTCTAATCCAAGAACATTCACTTGGACTTCCTACAAAACTAAACATCTTCTGCTCAAGGCATCTACAACTTTATTAGAACTTCCACTTATATGCTTTAAAACAAAAGTGAAATTCTGCATAAATTCAACCCATTTAGCATGTTTCTGATTTAACTTTTTTTGTTTAGTTATAAATTGCAAAGCATGATTGTCAGAATATAGAATAAATTCCCTTGGCATAAGGTAATGCCTCCACTTCTTCAGAGCTTGGATTACTGCATAGAATTCTTTATCATAGGTGGAATATTTATGTTTTGCTTCATTCAATTTCTCACTAAAATATGCAATTGGTTTGTCATCTTGACTCAACACTCCTCCAAAGGCATATCCACTAGCATCACACCTAACAAAAAATATTTTTCTGAAATCTGGGAGAGCTAAGACAAGCTTCTCAGTGATCTTCTCTTTCAATAATTTAAAACCTTTCTCTGCTGCAACAGTCCATTTGAATGGATGTTTTCATTTCTTCACTATGTCTAGGATTGGAGCACATATTCCACTAAAATCCCTGATGAACTTTCTGTAAAAACTTGCCAACCCATGAAAGCTTCTTACCTCAAATATATTCCTTGGAGATGACCAATCTGCAATTGCTTTTACTTTCTCAGGGTCCATCTTTAGTCCTTGTGAAATTACAAATCCTAAGTAAACCAGTTCCTTCTTCATAAAGAAACACTTCTTCAAATTTATTAGGTGTTTTTCATCATGCAATTTCTTTAGAACCAGATTCAAGTGCCTAATATGCTCTTCTTTTGTCTTGCTGAAAACAAGAATATCATCCAAATACACTATGACAAACTTTCCTATGAATTCTTTAAGTACTTCGTTCATTAATCTCATAAAATTACTAGGTGCATTAGTCAAACCAAAAGGCATAACTAACCATTCATATAACCTCATATTTGTTTTGAAAGTTGTCTTCCACTCATCACCTTCCCTCATTCTTATCTGATGATATCCATTTTTCAAATCTATTTTGGAGAAATAGTTTGAACCACTCGAGCAATCCATTAAATCATCCATCCTAGGTTAAGGAAATTTATACCTGATGGTGATCTTGTTTATGGCCCTAGAATCTGTACACATCCTCCATTCTCCTCCTTTCTTTGGACTCAATACTGTAGGTACAACACAAGGACTTAAACTCTCTCTGACCAATCATTTATCCAATAGTTCTTGTACTTGTCTGCTGACCTCTGCATTCTCTGTTGGAGTCATCCTGTAAGCTGCTTTATTTGGCAAGCTATCTCCAGGAATCAAATCTATGTGATGGCTGATACTTCTTACGGGTGGTAATTCATTTGGCAAATCATCCACAACTATGTCTACATACTCCTCTAATAATTTCTGAATTTCAACAGGTAATTCATCCATTGTAGTGTTGGTTATAACAGTCCTAGGTTTACCAACAATAGCAAAACTTACCTCTTCCTCTTGCAGTTGTTCTAGAAATTCTTTCTTCTTGACCAGCAATACCTTTGGGCTGGTTTGCTCCTCTGTTTTCTCTTCCTTTAGAGGAACAAGAGTATGTCTTTTGCCTTCTTTCTCCAGGACAAAAGTATTCTCTCTGCCATTATACATCACATTCCTATCATACTGCCATGGTCTACCCAACAATACATGACACACATCCATTGGTATCACATCACATATGACTTGATACTTGTAATTCCCAATCTGGAAATCAACTTTGCACTGCTCATTGACCAATACTTGGTATCCCTTCTGCAACCAAAAAACTCAGTCGGGTGTAGGATGATTTTCTCTCTGCAATCCTAACTTTTCAACCATCTCTACAGAAACTAAATTATCAGTACTTCCATTATCAACAATTAATTTGCAGCACTTACCTTGTGATTTGCACATTGTTTTGAACAAGCTTTTCCTCTGTTCAGGTTCATGCACCTCTTTGCTTGGCTTCAGCAAAGTCCTCCTCATCAACAAGAATTCTCCTGCTTCTGGAATCTCAACATGATTCTCAGGTACTCTCTATTCAGTTTCAACTTGTGCAACTTGAACATTTCCTTGTCCTGCAGCCCCTTCTGGACAATTCCAAGACATATGTCCTGTCTTTCCACAGGTATAACATCTAATCTCATAATTCCTGCGTCTTCCTCGGCCTCTTTGAAAAGAGCTTCTTCCCCTAAAGTCTCTTCCTCTCTGAGGTCGTTCTCGTTGTCTTGATGATTCAACTTCTTCCTTCTGAACTAAAGATTTTCCTCTTCCAGTTTGTGGTCCCTTACCTCTGTAAGTCTGACCTCTTCCTCTTCCTGAGTTATTTCTCCTATTCAGCTTTTCTTCCACTTTTAAAGCACATTGGTGTGCTTCTTCAACTGACTTAGGTGAAAATGAACTCATCTCATCTTGAATGTCAAATTTAAGACCATTCATGTATCTGGCTACCTTCTCAGAAGTATCTTCTATGTATCCAGCTCTAATGTTTATCTTGTAGAACTCTTCGGTATACTCCTTGACAGTAAGCAATCTTTGTCTCAAGTTCTGCATCTGTCTATACAAGGCTAATTGATAGTCTTTGGACAGAAATTTCTCCTTCAGTTTAGCAATAATTCTGCTCCAATTCTTGATTGGTTGCTTGTGCAGTCTTCTTCTTTCTGCTTGCGCACCATCCCACCAGAGCAAAGTTCTGCATCTGTCTATACAAGGCTAATTGATAGTCTTTGGACAGAAATTTCTCCTTCAGTTTAGCAATAATTCTGCTCCAATTCTTGATTGGTTGCTTGTGCAATCTTCGTCTTTCTGCTTGTGCACCATCCCACCAGAGCAAAGCATGTCCTTTGAGCCTAGTCACTGCATACTTCACTTTCTTATCCTCAGGTATTTCAGCAAAATCAAAATGCTTGTCCATGGAATTTATCCAGCCAACTAATTCCTCAGGATTTAATCCCCCGTCATATGCAGCTATCTCTATTCTTGGTTTTGAACTAGCCCCAATGACTATCTTCAAGAACTTCATTCCAATGTCTTCTTCTGTCCTTTCTTATGCTTCTGCTTCACTCTCTGGTTCAACTTCACTAACATCACCCGCTTCAGGATCTCTTCTTCTAGCTTCTCTCATGGTTGTTATTTCTTCTCGCATAACTCTTAACTCCTTACTTCCGCATTGGCTACAAGTCTGCCTCCTCGACCTCCTATGCCACGTCCTATTCTAAAAACCATTCTGAGGTAATAATTTTACCCTCAAATTATTACTGTTCAGATTTCCTCTTGTTTCTTTGACCTCGAAAAAGACGAAAATAATTCTTCTTTACACATCAAAAAAACTCCTTGTTCCTTCTGCTCTGATACCACTTGTTGCATGGGTGAAGTGTGAAAACTGTTGTTGCAAAGCTATCTTTGGCTAACTGTCACTATTTTTAGCTATATCCATCAAAATAAATACAAAACCGCTAAACCAATGGAAGGTGCGCTTTTATTTTTAAGCTCCTTTTAACGAGGCTCTTCATATCATAAGACCATTAGTTATAAACTTAGGCGCTATCAAAACTTAGCAAAAAAATACAAATTATACCTTCAGTTCGACTTTCGATTCCACTCTTTAAACGTCACCTGGCCACCATCGAGACTCACAGGTCTTCAAGGTTTGTTGACTTCTCCTAATAGCGATGCGATCTCAATCTTCTGTTCACTTCTTGTTTTGACCTCTGCGAAGATCTTGATCCTTTGTTCAAAACCCTCTTGATATACGCTTTGTTCCCGTGAAGGTTGGAATTCTGTGTGTTTTTGGAGGGTATGAAAACTTTATTCGACTGTAAAAGCCATGGAATCATACAATAGTTACGCAATCACCAAATTTCTCCTCTGTATACTAAAATGTATAATCTTTATCACGTTTAAACGTAAATTATAATACACAGTAGACAGAAAATTCAAAGCATAAGGGTTTCTCCCATCAAAACACAGAATCTTCACATAGAAGGAGGAATTTTGTTTATTGATTTCTCCTGAATCTCTCTTTTCTGTCCCCCTCCTCTCCTCTCGACTACCATCTTATTTCTCTCTTTTTTCTTTTCTTCTAACTCATGCTAACAACTAAACAACCCTTCCTTAGATTTAAGAACTTACTAATTTTAGAATGAACTAACTCATATTTTTATTCAACAGACAAACAGATGTCCCAATCTCCTCGTAGGGAGCTGTTGATAATCATCTACTTCTATTTTAACTCTAAAACTGACAACAAGGCTGACTGCCTGGAATTTTAATTAAATAACATTTCAATCAGTGTTTCCTTTGACCATTTGAATCATTCCCCTAGTCACAACATGTAATCAAGACATCACATTGCTAACTTTACTTGGTGCTCCTGCATCACATTTTCAGTAAAGCACTTTGTACACAGAGTTTTGTTAAGTTCAAGGATAAGTTGGAATTGCTATCGAATCTCTTCTTCGTTAAGAGGGAGTGTTAAACTAGCAGCAACAAGAAATGGCTTCCTGCATGCATGTGTTCTTGAAGGCAGAAGACTTAAATTAGGAAGCCAGTTGTATTTAATTATTTTTCCTAAAATAATTAAAGTGTTCTAATTATTTATTTACTTTAAGTGACAGTGAAATTAGGGTTTTCGTTTTACCGAAGGTTATAAAAGAGAGATCAATTGGTGGAGAGGACACAGTTGCATTACGACATAGACAAAGGAAGAAGTGTGAGAGAGAATTTTGACGAAAAAGGCAGAGGAGCACTAACTCAAGCAAGCACCCCTAAATTGCAGAGGAGATAGACAGGAAACTTTGGCGGAGGTACACCATACAGCAGCAACAACACCATACAATTGTACAAGTCGTACATCAAGCTTCCTTGGGCACTGTGTCATCTCACAGGTTTTTCTTAGTGATTTTTGGGTGTTTCGATTTTGCCATATAGTGCATAAATTGATTTTCTGACATTGTAAAAGCTCTGTATTTTCTCAATAAAATTTCCTCTCATACTGCTGTGCCAGTTTTTCCCATCTTGGGTTTTGTCCGAGGATTTCTACCCAAAAAGATTGTGTCGTTTCTATTGATGTGACTGATGTTGTAAATGGTTCTTAGTTTTATATTACATTGCATACTGTAAAGAAGTTCATGTGTGGTTATTTCAGTTAAATTTATATATATTGTTTTAGCCCCAATTGTGCTTTTAAAGAAAAAAATTACAATTGTAAAATGCACATCGCTTCTTACAACTCAATAACGGTTTCCATGTTAAACTCCCATCTCAAGATGGCACATTTTGCTTGGTGTTGGAATGACTTTTCAGATCTCAGATCTATAATATTATGTTATACCAAAATAATCCATATTGTCAAAATTGGACAGTTTATACAAAGTAAAGAAATTTCAGAAAATATTGTTTTATTATGCCAACAGTTCCAATGGCATTTTAATTGCATAACTTTGCTATTTATGTGGCTTGCCATAATTTGCCCGAGTTTATAAATATTGTTCATCAAAATTGTAGTGTCAAGAACCTAGTTTAGCTATAACTCTACATCAACGACAACCTCAACTTTTTCATATTCTCTTTTAGTTTTGCGAAATTCATTGACATAATAAACCACACCATCCTCAGTTTCCTAATCTGCCCACTACATCAGTACTGAGACTGCTTCAAACGGTCAAAAGCATAAAAGATGTGCTGGCATATATCTTTCATAAACAATCTTCTATGTTCATTTCTACCAATTGACTGAGACTTCTACACCATAAATCAGATATTTGTTAAGGAATTAATTGCAGGTATGGGATATAAGCAATGGGAATAAAGACAAAAAGATAGAGCCAACTCCTAAACTAAATATTGCTAAATTTTTCAGCCATGCAGCCAACTCCCAAATTGTATGTTTTAATTTCCAGTTGTAGAGGTATTTCCCAGTTTATATATTCTTCAAGAGTGAAGTTTACAAAATACCAAATGTTGATATTAGTACCAAAAATGGCATAATTCCAAATAATTTGCTACACACCTGTAAATCAAAATGTATTAAATCGTGTTTACAATTTCGATTGAGTCTTACTTTATATTATTAAGTTTCCCAATTACATGTCCAATAATAATAAAGCAGAGGCTAATAGCTGGTTCAGATTAAGAAGACACAATTTCCACAATGGAACAGTAAGAATATCCATTGATTACTTTACCTTTACAAAGCAAACCTAAAACCAATAAAGCAAGTTTTGACACCTGTATGGTAATCTGCAAACCTTTAGAAGGTAATAACAAACCAAGAGAGGATTGCCTTGTAGAAACATAATAACATAACCAGTAGAGAAGGATTGCAAGAAGATAGATATCAAGCCTATCTGCTCCAGCTATTGCTTCATGTCTGGGTTGAAGTTAAGAGATTCACTTCAAAAGAACTCTTTTATATGTTCTTCGGCGAATGAGGGCTATTCAAAAAGAAATTTGAAAGGAGTGGAGCATCTAGGTTCATCATTAATGTCATGCAGACTTGCCAAGGGTGATTCAAGGTCTCTTCAATTGAGAGGCAACACAATAATAACATATAACATGGTTCAGTTGAAGACAAGACAAGAAATACAAAATCATATAGCACAGCTTCAACGTTTAACTTTAAGTATCCCTTCTCTAAGGCTAAAAAGTAAAAACCTAATGCTATCACAACACATCTGAAAATAATTAACCCAAAAAAAACTAACCAATAAAAGAAGTTGACAAGTATGATACCTATAATGTGCTTGCTTGGATCATATACAAGCATTTTTTTAAAGTAAATCTACAGCTGCCAGAGCCATGTCGAGAAATTCCTGACAAAAAGGTTGCTAAGAAAACTATGAGTGAGTGGCATATCTTCTAGCACTTTCACTCCGTGAAGAGTCAAGATCAAAGTCATCTGCTGAACCAACTAACTGCTAAGAAAGTGAACACACATGAACTCAGGATATGATGATTCAAGACAGACAGGACAGCCTCTTCCAATCTGTATCCCAAATAGTTATCAATGACCATCAAATAATAATGTTTCAAGCGTACACTTGCCCATGCTCTAAAAAGCAAGAGAGAATGAACTAGCATTTACCTCAGTGATGAGCCTTAATTGCTGAGCATAATCTTTACCATCTAACAAGAGCTCCCACTTTAGTATCTCCATAAAAATGCAACCCACTGACCTGATATCAATGGCTGTTGTATATTCTGAATTTTTCAATAGTAGTTCCGGTGCACAATATCAGCAAGTAACAACATACTCTGTGACCACATCTGTTTCTGAATTAGTCCATGCAAGCCCAAAATCACATATTTTTTGGTCAAAGTCTGCATTTAGAAGCAAATTACTGGGCTTCAGATCTCTATGCAGAATATCTGCTTAAGTGTATGTAGTATGTACTTAAGCACTTTCAATAGTTGATATGGGAAATACTGCAAAAGCAGGTCCACATCAGGATGCATAACTATGCTGATTATTGACAGAAAAATGCAGTAGAGAAATTATACCGAATATTTTACGTAACGTCCTAAGAGATAATGTGCTACCAACTTCCCATGTCTAGTAGTGACCTTTATGTACTTAAATATTAGAACACTGAAAATATATTATAAATATCCAGACTCTAGAGTAACCAAATATTGATAAAGCAAATGTCACACTAAAAGAAAATATAGCTTCACAAGACAAAGTGGACCACTTGTAAATGACAGCTAAAACCTCAGCCTTGGTACATTGAATTTTCTTTGGTTGAAATACGAGTAACACCGCTAGTTGAGCAATTATTATTTATTAAGCAACGTCTCAGGAAACTACAACCAAGATGCATTGATAAAATGGCATACAAACTGGGTTACTTTCTTTAGTAAATCAACACTATGATATGATAAACCAAAAATGACTGTTCTGAAATTTAAACCATCACAATTTAAAACTTAAAAATAATGCAAGTAACGCACTAGCTTTCTAACAGAAGTGCCAAACCAAAAAAGGAGTGGACCAGCTTGGATGTTTAGTGGCTATAAGTTAGTGCAATTTTCATTTTATCAATTGTGGGTGGTACAAAATCACTATGACTTTGATGAGCTAGATCCCTAACTCTACAACTTCTAAGTGACAATCAGATAACAAAATGTTCCAACTTCCAAGTAATTGGCTCTGACCCAGTCATTGAAGAAAATAAATCAACTTAAAATATTCAGTGGGCAATTAGCAACACAAAAGATTAATCTTCTACAAACTTTAACCATAAAAATCATAAAATATAGCAATAATTTCTGCATTAATGAATATGATGATCACAATTATGTGCCTTTACTACTTCATGTGCCCTTGATGACTTAGAGCTTTATGATGTTACAAGTAGGCCACAAGACTATAAATTCTGACCATGTTTTAAATTTTGTGAAACAATCTCAGGGATTATAATTTTCATTTGCATGATGCATTATGTGTTCAAATTTTGATCATGTATTAAATTTTATGAATTTTCCTTTCAAATTTTGAAGTTAACATGACCATGGGCATAGTAATGAGCTGAACCTTTTGCACACTACTTAAGGTTGCAAATTACTGCAAACATAAAAATAAAGGTCTTCCAACTGTCTAGATAATAATGTTTGTTTCTTTTCTTGAATATGGTTTTTAACCTGATAGGGTTAGCCTTTTTACTCCATAGATTTTTAAACTTTCTAAAACTGATAAAAAATTTAAAAAAAAAAAAAAAAAATTTGTAATTTGCCCTTGAGGCTTTTGCTTGGGGTTTGAATTTGCTTCAGTTTCACCTTGAGGTTCAAAATGAGGTTCTCCTATTAGGTTCAACAAACCTCGTCGAATTTAATTTTTTCCAAGTTCGTTGAACCTCAAACCTCAAGGTTGAAGTTCGACAAACCCTATGACTTACATATGCATGTCATATTATAATACCTTGTCTCTCAATGTAATAAATATTACCAGCTAGTTTAGTATCTATTCCACTCCCATTGTTAATATTAACTAATGATCTATATCCTACAAAGCTCTTTATAGCTAGGTTCTACTCACTAAATTCTAAATTAAATTTAAGGTTTCTTCTTCCATAATTGTATTACAAAATTTGGCAAACATAGGTCTACGTATATTTATGATTTCCCTTCCCACAAGCTAAATATCTATTTACATGCTTAAGTGGCATGCTTCAGTAAAATAGAATACTTATTGATGTGGAACAAAATCCCATCATAGGGATATGCTGTTGAATTTTAGCATTAGAATGAATACTTTAAAAAAATTGCAGACTAACTGATAACAAATGACAAGTGCAATTAAAATAACATCAACACACTTAACACAAGAGTTTTTCATTGGGGAAACCTTTAAAGGACAAAAACCCCAAAAGCATTAGTAATTCATCTCATAAATGAGATGACTGAGATTTTCCAATAATTATCAAACACTAACAGGTTTGTACAATAGATCCACAGATAAAAACAAAATAAGGCTTCAAGCCCTAATTCTCCTCAGCTGATCAAAACTACAGATCTGTTAGAGAAATTTTTTACTTGCTCGGATTTTTTTTAAGCTACTCGGATCTTTATCTTCTACCCGAGATTCTGCCCAAGTTGAACGGATCTGTTCTTTTCTTCCCAGACCCTGTCAGGCCTGCCCAAGCCTGTTGAGCTGCTGCCCGAGGTTCTGCTGAGCTGCCCGAATGTCTGTTGGCCTGCCCATGCTTCTGCCCGAGGTTCTGACCCTGCCCGGAACTCCTCCCAGATTTGCCCAATCTACAGGAGTGTGCGCGAGACCCTACCCGTGGCCTCTACTATATGCCCGGAGGCCTGTAGGTCTTCCCAAGAGGTCTGCTGCACTACCCGGCAACCCAAAAACAGCTTTTTGATAGACTGTTTAAGTTGCCTGGGTGTGTTGCTACAGCCCAATAGCCTAGATGGATTTGTTGTAGCTGCCCAAAAGCACTAGCAGACTTCCTGCTATGTGCCAAGGGTCGGCTGTGGGCTTATCAGTCAGCCCAAGCTCTGTTAGGGTTGGTCATGAGTGCCTAAGGGCACTAGCAGGCAACCAAAGGCCTGTTGTGGGTGCCCTAGACCCTGGTAGGGCCCGTCTGTGGTAAAAGTAGAGGGGCAAAGCTGATAGCAGACTGCCCGTGTAGGAGAGAGGGTGCTGTGAGGTGAGACCAGCCTGCCCATGAATACTCTAGTGCTACTCATGAAAATGGAGAGAGGATGCTGTGAGATTAATTCTCCTTCATGGGTGAAACCTTAGATTAGGGTTTCCTACAATAGGTATGAAAGCCCTAGCTTAGGGTTTTTCCAAACAAGAGTGAATGCCCTAGCTAGACTCATCCATGCTAGGGCATCACATCAAAACTTCGTCCTCTTTAAAAACCTGTAAAATCTTTCTTTGGAGCAGTTGTACCTGTGAGAGCCAAGTGTGTGTAATAATGAAATGGATTGATCTTCTTTTATATCCTTTGAGTCACCTGTAAGTGGGCCAAAATTAGAAAGAACAAAATATTATTAATTTATTCTTTTCTAATTTTTACTTTTTCCTTTAGCCTTCCTGTGGTCCAAAAGTCCTTATCTATTTTTTATTTTTACCTGTGGTCCAAAAGTCCCTATGTCTTTTTTTTTACTTTTACCTGTGGTCCAAAAGTCCTGATGTATTTTTGACTTTTTCCTGTGGTCCAAAAGTCCTTATGTATTTTTTACTTTTGTTTCGTGGTCCAAAAGTCCTTATGTATTTTTGACTTTTGCTTTGGCCTTCTTCAAGTGCCCCTGTGGTCAAGGTGGTCTTTTATCACCACTCAAAGTACATCATCATATAGAGAGAATTCCTAACGCTTTTATCTCACACTCTGTGTGCCACCAAGATCGGGTACTAAGGTGTCTTAACCAAGGGTAGCTAAGCCTTGGAGAAGATCGCAGAGCCCACGGATCAGAGAGTCAAAGTGTCACAATGCCTAGACTCAGTCTAGGGCTTATAGTGTCTTCCTGCTAACAGATCAGGTGCCTCAACCATAGGCTGCATAATTTGACACTAGGTCAAATACTTGGTAACAGACTAAGTTGCCAGGAAACGTGGGTATGGGGACGTGTATTGGTACTGGGACGGAGACGCCACTTTTTGAAACAAGGTACTTGGTTACGTTGAAGGTACTATAGACATATATGTATATGTGTGTGTGTGTGTGTGTGTGCGCGCGCGCGTGTGTGTTAAAATTTATAAAAATAAAACATTTCACACTCACATAATACATGCATATTTGATATTTCTAAATTCAATGATTCATATGAACATTTGCATTGAAAATTTGAAACATAAAATAATAAATTTGATAAATCATATGACATAGACTCATAGTAGATATCAACTAGAAGACTGAAGGTATATTAATATAATTAACAACATAAAATATTATATGTCCATGACACCATGACTTCAAACTTAATTGCCATACTACATCCAAAATTTGCTTAAAGGCATTTTTAGACATGAAAAAGAAAGTTCAAAACGGTAAACATTGAACATGAACAAGATAATTGATTTAGCTTCCTCAAGTCATGTCATCAACATCCTTAGGATCAATGTCATTTGCATCACGAAGGTCTTCTGTCACATCGTCACTGGAGTAGTGAGCACAGTGCACTAGCAGTGAGAACTGCAGTGTTGCGTTGGTTTAGATAAGGGGCAAGGGCCCACATAACATGTGTTTTAGTATTCTATTATTTAATTTTTAAAATTTTGAACTTCAATCTTTGCAAATTGACTCATCCCGAACAACGAGCTAAAGATAAATTGTCCAATGGCTGTACTGACCGTGTACCCAAACACGTGGTACAGCATACCAAAATCCATGCGAGTACCCTATTTTCATACATGAAGTACCCAGTACGTGAGGTTGGATTTGGGTACGGTTGAGTACGGCTAGGGACGTACCATTGAAGTACCCAAGTACCTGGTACTGGTTCGTGTACACAACCCCCTGGTACGAGTACACATGCAACACAGGTAACAGACCAAGCGCCTCCATTCTCTAAGAGAATGGCCCTAAGCCCTGGGCTGAGTCTTGGTAACTGACCAAGTGCCTCCATTCAAAGGAATGGCTACTCAAAACTAGGTTGAGTCTTCCAGTACTAGACTGGTCCACATCATGGTCCTGGACCAGATGTCTACCATTCAACAGAATGGTCACTCAACACAAGGTTGAGTCCCCCCAGTGTTGGACTGGGTCCATACTGTGATCCTTGCCTAGATATCATCATTCAACAGAATGATCACTCAACTCTAGGTTGAGTCCCCCTAGTGCTGGAATGGGTGCACAACCTGGTTCTGGACCAAATGTCACCATTCAACAAAATGGTCAACTCATGGTTGAGTCCCCTCCAGTGTTGAACTGGGCCCACACCCTAGTTTTGGACCAGGTATCTCCATTCTCCTAAGAGAATGGCTCTCGATGTTGCTCAAAAAAATCAACATTCCCTCTCAGCGAGATAGGAATTCTCTGCCATGCCAAGCTTGTCACGAAAGTACACGAACTTCGATGCTGTCAGAGGCTTGGTCGAGATATTTATGATCTGTTCATCTGTACGAATGTACTGCAACTTCAAAGCACCTCTCTACACTAGATCTCTGATGAAATGGAACATGAACTGACATGAACTGACTCAGAGCATTCTCTGTGTCTAGTCTCGTATGCACGAGATACATCAAGGATCCAAAAAGTTGTCTATATAGAGTAGAGTCTAGACTCTGTGAACTGGTAGCTGAGTCACCCAACTTTGTCAAGTTGGTAGTCATGAGTATGCCCATAGACCTGCAGTCCTACATCCCAAATCCCTGAAAGATATCCACTACATACTTTCCTTGTGTCAGGAAGATCTTGCCTGGCTTTTTCCAGACCTCTAAGCCAAGGAAATAATGCATCAACCCAAGATCCTTCATCTCGAATTCAGAGGTAATCTCCCTCTTACACTGTTCTATCAACTGTTCATCACCTGTAAGAAACAAGTCATCTACATATAGAACAAGTATCAAGACATGATTATGAACAACCTTAAAGTACAGGTTATAATCAGCTGTACTTTTGGAAAACCTCAAGTTATGGAGAAATCCATCCATCCTCGCATACCAGACTCTTGGAGCATGTTTCAGTCCATACAAGGATTTCTTCACAAAGCCTTCAGGTTATTCATAATAGACCTCTTCCTCAATCTTGCCATTGAGGAAGGTTGTCGTTACATCCCCTTGATGTAACTTCCATCTGAATACAACAGCAAGTGAAATGATGGTAGTATACTTGGCAATAGGAAAAAATGTCTCATCATAGTCAATGCCTTCTTTCTGAGTGAAGTCACAAGCTATGAATCTGGCTTTACACTTCTCCATACTGCCATCAGCAGCATGCTTGATTTTATAAAGCCATCTGGTGTCACTACTGACTTTCATGTTGGTCTGGGAACAACTTCCCACACATCATTCTTCATGATTGAACTGTATTCTTCAATCTTGGCATCAACCCATACCTATTGACTTGTTGATTCTTCGAAAGGTTCAACATTGATAAGACTGGAGTACTTTTGTGGTCTTATGCTTTCTATGAAGGTCTCGGAAGGAATTTTATGCTTCTCGCCTTCTTGTACCATTTCTCGGTTCCAAGCAGGTCTCGTTTTGGAAGGAGGAACTTCAAGTAGTTCTTCTGGTGGACTTTCAATGTCCTCAAGTGCATCTGGAATTTGATCATCAAATTCCTCTTCCTCCCTCTGAATTTCTGAACTCGGAAACTCAAGGGGAGGTACTTCATCTTCCTCATGGAAGACCACATCTATGCTGACCATCTTCTGTAAGCCTAGAAGAGCTGAGTAGTTAAGGTGTCCAAACCTTCTATGCCATAGCTCACATGGATCAACTGAATGAAGTACCAAAGCATGAGTAGAATCTTCTGAAGCCTTGTAAAGGCCTCCCTCTTGAACCCCAATCTGTACTGCTGAGCTTAGATCTTCATCCTTTGCCCATAGAAGGAATTTGTTGTCCATGAAGAGGACTATGTAGCCCTTATCCTCTAAGCCAGCAACAGATAGAAGATTCTTCTTCAAACCAGGAACATATAAGACACCATCAATATGAAGAACCCTACCTGATTCGAGTTGAAGTAAAGTTGAGCCAACTCCTTCAATCTTGTAGGTGGAGTCATCTCCAAGTTCCACCAGTGTAGTGAGCTTCTTCTTTCTGTAACTGGTGAGAGCTTCACGGTTACCTGTCTAGTGTCATGTTCCTGGAGGCACCACTATCCACCAACCTAGAGGTAACACTCTCTGTGATAGAATCAAAGGGAGCAGAAATCAGGTAGGTACTCTCTTCTAGGTTCTTCTTCTTTGTTAGCCTTGGTTTTCTTCCTCTTCTTAGGTTCTTCTTCTTCTACTTCTGCTTCTGCAACAAAGGCTTGAAATCTTGTTTTAGATTTCTTCTTGGTTTGCCTGCAATCCTTGGCAAAATGTCCAAACTTGTGGCAATTATAACATTCCACTTTTGACATATCAAAGAACTTACCCTGAGGTTTCTTTCTCTTCTTTTGCTGAGGGAAGGGCTTCTTTAACTTCTTTTTCTTTGCTGCAAGTGGAAGGTCACCTTCCTTGCTTACCTTGTGTGAAGTCCTTCCCTCTTCTTCTATGCAATCATGCCACATACTTTCGAAAGTTGGCTGATTCTCTCGTCCACTGACAGATGCCATGAAGGATTCCCAGGAGCTTGGGAGACCATCAACCACAATTTGTACAAGGTCATCATCATCAACAACAATACCACTAGCAATAAGTTGATCTCTTACCTATGCAATCTTCGTGAAGAAGGAACCAACTCCTTCATACTTGTTCAGCTTCAAAGTTCGTAGCCTTTTCTTCAAAACTCTCTTCTGACTGGGAGCCTTCTTTTCATACACGTTGGCGAAAGTGTCAAAGCATTCTTTGGTAGTCTTTAGAGCTGTGATGTTGGGCATCACCGTTTCTTTGACAGAATCATAAACAATCCTTCTAGCCTTAGCCTGCTTCTTCTTGTAAGCAAATCTTCCAGTATTAGATGTTGGCTCTTCAAGGACATTAAACACAATGTCATCCAAGTCATTTTCTCCTAGAATAGTTGTCAACCTAGCCTTCCAAGAGTTGTTGTTAGCTGAACCTTGTAGCTTCTCTTCCGGTCTAAAGATATTGATGGCCATCTCCGCTACTTAGTCAAATGTTAAGTCTGCAAAACTTATCCCAAGGTTTAGGAAGACAACAACAATCTCCCTTTACTGTGTCTTCACATGCTAAGCTCTGATACCATGTTGAATTTTAGCATTAGCATGAATACTCCAAAAAATTTGCAGACTAACTAATAACAAATGACAAGTGCAATAAAAATAACATCAACACACTGAACACAAGAGTTTTTCACTGGGGAAATATTTAAAGGACAAAAACCCCAAAGGAATTAGTGATTCATCTCGTAAATGAGATGATTGATATTTTCCAATAATTCTCAAACCCTAACATGTTTATTCAATAGATCCACAAATAAATTTTCCACAGATAAAAACAAAATAGGGCTTCAATCCCAAATTCTCCTCAGCTGATCAAAACTGCAGATCTGTCAAAGAAATCTTTTACTTGCCTGAATTTTTTTAAGCTGCCTGGATCTTTATCTTCTGCCCAAGTTGCTCGAATCTGTTCTTTTCTACCCGGACCCTGTCAGGCCTACCCGAGCATGTTGAGCTGCCGCCCAAGGTTCTGCTAAGCTGCCCGATTGTCTGTTGGCCTTCCCACGCTTCTTCCCGAGGTTCTGTGCCTATCTGAAACTCTTCCAGGATCTGCCTGAGCTGTTGGAGTGTGCCTAAGACCCTGTCCGTGGCCTCTACTGTATGCCTGGAGGGCTGTAGATCTACCCCAAAAGGGCTGCTGCACTACCCGGCAGCCCAAAAATAGCTACCCGACATACTGTTTAAGCTGCCCAAGTGTGCTGCTACAGCCCGGATGGATCTGTTGTGGCTGCCCAAAAGCACCAGCAAACTTCCCGATGTGTGCCGAGGGTCTGTTGTGGGCTTATCAGTCAGCCCGTGTTGATGTATTTGTAACTTCGGAATGTATTCACTTGTATATCTTATATTGTACCCCGATGTTCCTATCGGGAGAATCATTTGTATTTCATTGCACCCCGATGTTCCTATCGGGAGAATCATTTGTATTTCATTGTACCCCGATGTTCCTATCGGGAGAGTCATTAATATAATAAAGTCATGTAAAGTCAATGAGGTTAACCCTCCGTTGTAAGTCGAGGCAATAGTCCCCACAATTGAGTTAAGGTTAACCCTCCTTGTTGATCAGAGGGTAAAGTCCCCACAATTGTGGGGCACTAGGGTTATTAGAATCTCCTAGAGAAGTCAGCCCTGGTAAGTAATTGTTAAGTGAGGCCAACTTGTTGGAGTGGAAATAAAGTGAACGGAAGAATATAAATAGAAGTGAGGCTCTCCTCATTTCTACACAATATACACTCACTCAATTGGGGCGCATGAATGAGAGAGGAGAAGCTCTCTCAAGTGAGCGAGAGAGAACATCTGTTGGAGATCATCTTTTATGTCTTTGGGTTTTACTGCTGCCATTAGTGCTCATTCTATCTCTGAGGAAGTTGCGAGGTTTTCTCCTTTATAGTTTCCCCGAGAAAAATTCTTTGTCTCTTGTCTCTTGTGATTGATTGTTGTGCATGTTATTCTCTCAGATAAGATCCTAAGATTATATTGCTTAAATGATAAAAATCTAACATGGTATCAGAGCTAACCTGAGAAGAAGACACTGTGCAGCTGCAGAAGCTAGGGCTTCTTACTTTTTGGGTCACATTATCGATTGGAATGTGGTCCAAGTGGAACCCGAAGGAGAGTTTCCTGTGGAAACTTCACGTATTCTAGACAAGAAAGAAACAGTACTTCGGAACCGAGTCATCGCTCAGGTAAAGGTGCAATGGAAGCACTTTAGCCCTAAGGAGACGACTTGGGAACTAGAGGAAGAAATGCGAAGAAGGTATCCTAGCTTGTTTCACAAGCCAATGGGAGAAGACTAACACTGAGGACAATGTTCGAAATAAGGGGGCGTGGATGTAATATCCCCCAAAGTACAACTATGATTTTTAATTATAAATGTTAACTCTTATTGTTTAATAAATTTTGGCTGATAGGGAATCTGCCAAAAGTTCGGGACTATGTAATTGATTAACCTTGGGGTTAAGAACAGTAAAAACAAAAAAATAAAACAATAAAGTGGAAACAACTAGGTTAAATGAGGAAACCTGCAGGAAATCAGTAAAGGACAAGACCGGCTAACTTCAAGGAACTGAAAAACAAGTGTCAGGAGTGCAAAAATAGCACAGACACGCCCCTAAAATTCAGGGATATCATTAGATCTAGAAATTCCGTGAGGAAGAGGAGAGGGCTAACGAGGAAAGACCTAGGCAATAAGATCCATGGAGGATAAAAGCAAAAGCATATGGTGGAGGCAGGACGCTGCTTAGTATGCTAGAAATTACTCTTGCTGTGTGAGCACCTAGTGTTAGGCAAGAGGGTCTGTTAGCAGACTGGGAATCGAAGCTGGAGTTAGTCGTCCTCACTGTTGTCCTGCGTGGTTTGGCTTGGGGTTGACTAGGTAGCAGCATAGCTGGACCTAGTTTAAGGTTGGGAGGAACATGGTTGTTTCCACTACATTTGGATTTTCGAAGCTCCAGGTTTTGTCTTGTTTTGTTTAAGTTATCTTTACAGAATAATGTATTTGATGTTGTATACCTAAATTATGGACAATTAGCAGGAATTACTATGTTCAGTTTTCTGTTAAAATACATGTTCATGGATTGAACAATAGGAACCCAAGATAATCCAGATCTGCCATACCCAGTTTATTTCAGTATGATTAAACAATTAGTTTATTTTTCTGTTGAAATGCATGTGCATGGATCGAACAATAAAGACCCAAAATAACAATCCAGATCTGTCATACACAGCTTATTTTTTATTAAACGTTCAGTTTCTTTTCTGTTGAAATGCATGTGCATGGATTGAACAATAAAGACCCAAAATAATCATCCAGATCTGTCATACACAGCTTATATTTTGATTAAACGTTCAGTCTTTTTCTGTTAAAATGCATGTTCATGGACCGAGTAATAAGGACCCAGAAACAACCAGATCTGTCATATCAACGTTTGGATTCTGAAAAGGGGAAAACTTGTGCATAGATCTGTCATATCTGTCATATCTCGTTCGGTCATACCCAGTATCGCCCCCATTATGATTAAGATTTGGAGTTTCTTAACAGAGAAGGGTTATTAGGAAATTAATATAGCCTTTTCTTTTATATAGAATGGTTTTATAATGGTTCAGGCAAGGAATGCCCGAAAACTCTGTGTCATCCTACCCTTCTATTTTTATTTGCATGCAGCTTGTAGTAGAGCAAGCGTTTATGCTTGATGGAATCTGCAGAGTCGAGGGGTTCTCCTTACCTTCAGGGCTAATTACTGTCCAAATCTACAACCCCTATGGTACGATTCGGTTTTTCATTTTCCTATGCCGCTGACCTCAATTCAACGAGATTCCTGAAATATTTCTATGTTTAGGGATGGAGCTCATTTGGGTGTAGAACGAAGGAATAGTGGTCATAGGGTTTCTTGGATAAGATTTGGGGCTTTTTACTGGAGTTTTCCCTACATGCAAAATTGATTTTTATTAGAACTTTACCCTAGAAAAACCGAAGACTTTTTCTTAAAAACCAAAGCGCAGACAGCGCGGATACGTACAAGGTTTCTTTTCGGACTGTAAACTGAAGGCCCTAATAAAGGGGGAGGTCGAAACATAATCGACCCACATGGTCAATGACAGCCAGGCTTCTGTGCTAAACCAAACCGGTATGTTACGGACACGACGATTTTTCTAACAAACAGGGACTGAGTTAACTTGCACCTATTTACGCAACAACACAGTACATTTTTTTTGGAATACTCCTTTACATATTTAGAAGGAAAAAGAAAATACGTTGTGTGTGCACCCGTTCCAGAATTTGATAAATTTTTAGAGTCTTTCAACCAGAAACCACAAGAAGTTGACTGCGTTGAAAAGAAAAGTATTTTTTTTAATCTTTCATACCAAAACCACGACCCATACCCTCGCCCCGACAGAGGACGTAAAACCAGAAATTGATTCTTAAGGTTTTAAAACGAAAACACAGTCATTCCTTACACATTTTACCATCAACAATAGAGAAACCCTAATGCAGCTTACTGTTGCTCATAACGGAGGCAGTGGGAGTCCACCTCGCCTCCCAGCTGTGACTTCATTTCAAAGGAAACGACTGAGCTTTCAAAAGCTTGTGGCATCGAAGGATTCGGTCTTAGACCGAAGAACATACCAGTCTCGCCCCCAGATCCTCAATCACACGAAGGAGGAGTTCTTCAGTCGGAGTACTGCTTACCCGGAGATGTAGTCGTTCATCGCCAGCATCCGAAGAACCTCCCCTGTCAACACATACAACAAGGGTAAGACGCAGTAGACAGGCTTTCAAACCAAAAGAAATATATGTATGTTAAAATGTGAATCAGGATAAACTGGATGGGGTCGTATCCTCCCTTGCAGCGCTGTTAGGTGGGCCGAAGCGCACGCCATCCTGGAACCACTGGAAAACTTGAAAACTTGTTAAGCTTCCCCGAGTCGAAAAGAAAACTGACACCGAGCCCCTTCTCGACACCCTCTTTGCAAGATTTTTCACGTGGGATGAGAAGGGCGTACTGCCATAATTGACGACCCGTTTACCTTGTGACACGATAACTGCACAGTGGGCTGCCCAAAGGGCCAAAAATCCACTACGTACACTGCCCACAACTGTTCGTATCACTTATCATTTGATGCTCTGAGCAGCGATTAATTGGTGGATACGGGACAGATGGCGTGCTCACACCTGGCTTGATCTCCTTTAAATAGACTTGGACGTACTGCTGAGAATTTAAAAACAAATCCAGGAAGGATTTCCCTCGGCCTGCGATTACTTGCAAGCAGGGATCAAAATTGAGGCCGTCAGGGCCCATCAAGCAGGGATCAAAATTGAGGCCCGTCAGTGAAGTGGCATCTTAATTTTGCCTGTCATATAAAATGATGTTTTATATTTTTGACATTTAAAAAAAAAATTATTTATTTAAATTTAAATGACATTTAAAGGGCTGTCATTAAAATCGCCCGTCAACAATTTTTTTATGGGTGAGAGCCATTTATTGCCAGTCCTGACTCCTACCAGCTACCAGCCTACCTAGTACCACCGTCGTGTGACGTGTCCCTCGTTCGGACTGTCTCGAGTCTCGACTCTCCAGACTCCAGGTTTAATGGCAGGCTTTCTTTACTCCAGAATTTAATTCCAGAGCTACTCTTCACTCGCCCCGGCCCCATCGTTTTCTTTTGAATTGTGTCTAGTCCGTTGTTCCCCTGTTCTGTTATGAAGTCTGCCTGTGCGCGCTGTTCAACTTGTTTACCTTTGTATTGTGTGGGAATTCAATCAGAGTCTCGTGTTCGAGGACAAAGGGAAGATAAAGGGAAGACAAGACGGTGAAGGTCGGAGAATCAGGAGAATCAGGTCGGTTGAAGGCTCAGGGACTGAGGGATGGGCTGCAAAGGACGACTCCGGCATGATGCGAGAGTTTGAATTCTTTAAATTTCCCTGACCCACATCTAGAGTCCGGAAGCATTGAGAAGCTTGGAAAAGCCGTGGAAATTAAGCTAACGAAGGGAAGAGGCTATAAACTGCGGTTGGGTTGAGGACAATGGTAGCGCAGCGGTTCTTGCCCGGTGGATTCCCTCTCTGTATTTCTGGTATACAAAATTCTTCTCAGGCAAGCGAGCATCACCCGATTTTTGCCTTAAAATGTCAGTTGATGTTATTTTTTTTGCGAAATGAAGGATTATTTTGACTGAATTTATAGTCTATATGGAAGCTAAATTAAATTTCCGCGGATGTTTCAGTGGATTGTTCACTCTTGCCTTCTTTTGGATGAAAATTAGTCTGTTCAATTTAAAATTACTGTCTCTTTGGTAGGATTCCGAGGGTATCAGTTGATAGCTTCCGATTTTAGCAGAATTAAGGGCATTTTACGGGTTGAATTGCACGGTTCATGTAGTCTTGCAAGAATTGAAAAAAAATATTGTCTATTCGCAATTTTATGCTCAAATGCTTGTGTATTTTCTTATCCGGCCTAATATCTTTGGCTTTCATTTATCCTTTTAGTACTATTGCTGTTTCCTGCCGTATTTGCCATAAAACCACAGTTTTTGCATCATATCAAAAACTTTAAAGAATTGAGCTGCTTTCCTGGCTCTATTTATCTTTTTGTTCTTGAACGTCAAGGAAGCTAGATGTTCTCTAGCAGCAGATGCATATCTAGTAGTTTGGACAACTTAGAGGCTTAGAATGAACAAAGAGTCTGTGCATAATTTG
>LPNX010034832.1:242988-254724 GCA_001517045.1 Pseudotsuga menziesii
CAAATATTTTACAACTTAGTAGCCAAGAATGAACATAATTGTCATCTTCAGTTTCTTTGTGGAGTGATCAGTTTTTGACGATTTGTGGAGTGATCAGTTTAATCATTGATATTTGAAGAATTAAACATGATCTGTAGAAGAAAAATCTGTTTTTCCAGTTTCCAGTCAGAAAATTTAATCATTGATATTTGAAGAATTATACCTGCTCTGTAGAAGAATATCTATTTTTTGGTTCACTTTTCCCCCAAACAATTTGATCATTGATATGTGAAGAATTTAACAAGCTGTGTAGAAAAAAATCGCGAACTGTTACTTACTTGTAAACTTCTATACAATTTCATAGTCAAAACGGAACCTGACGGTATTTCAGCAATCTTTAAAGAACTTAGTTGTTTCTGAGCCGTGAGCATCCATTGAAGACGTTCATTCATTTTGCAGGTGCACGATTCGACTCGCCAGCAAATCTCAAGATTGCGGCAGCTTTACTTTCTGGGAACTGAGATTTCCTTGTCACCAGCGAATTCTATGGACTCTTTCTCCGCTAACCCTAGGTGAGTTATCAGCCTCGCTGTGAAAGATCCAAACTTGCAGTTTTGGTTCTCTTTGAAATTCTGCACTAATCTCATACTGTGGATTCTCAGATTTTCTGCAAATGGTAATCAAACCTCACGAACTGAAGGCTCTCAAAGGGACGAGACCATACAAGAACGGCCTGATCAGCTTGCTTTGATTGTAGAGTATGTTTTCAGGATTCGATCCATTGTCTTCTAAATTCAAGTCTGGACTATTTGAAACTCTGTTTGACTTGGTGTGTTCTAATGCCATAAGTATTGGGCTGTGTAGAATGCAGGATCATGAGCGTAGAAGAGAGGCCATAAGAAGGACACAATGAACGGCGAAGGAAGAACTCGTTAGATTCATTGGCTAACTCCGACAGCCAAGGTAATTTTATATAAATTTGTCTTTCCTGTTACTGTAAGGCGGAGATGTGCATGCATTCAAGCACAAGTTCATTAGTTAACAACCTATTACTTTTTGAAGACTTTAGTTTTATATTTGTTAGAGGATAATTCTCTGAATTGGCCCTGTGAAACTTTCAGATGATGACTGTGCAAAAACCTGCATTGTTTATTCTTTAGGTCTGCATCTTTTCGATACTTTATCAATTTCTCAGTAATCTCAAAACATTCAGCTTTGGTTGCTTCTGCTTCCCCTATAGATTTTATTTTATGACTGAAGCTTCGGAGTTCTAGCATAGGCTGCCTCTTGTTTTGAATTCCTTCAACGCCATCAAGAATGGTCTCTTAAGTGAGCACGTTTTTTCGTCCTCAATCCATACTTCCAAATTTATAGCCATAGATTGTACTATCCGGCTTGACCATCTGTCTGAGTTCCTTTTTTATTATAAACCTTAAAGCAACTGAGCAATTGTAGACATATTCCCCAATCAAATAGATTGAACACAATGTAGGCAGCGATATACATTTACTTGTGCAATTTTACAAATCCCATTTAAAAAAAAAAAATTGTTTTTAATTTTTGTCATCAAGTAAATGAAATGTACAATTAATTTATTAATGTCATTTAAAATGTAAACTTTTTGAAAGCCCTTCATCAATGAAGAGCTACATGAATATATAACCTTCAATATGAAATTAAGACCAGCCCTTCAATCTTGATCCCTGCTTGCAAGAACAGACTCGTTAGTTCATTCTTTTCATACCGGCCAAGACTCGGGCGCTTTTAGCCCAGGCCACATTTCAAACAACCCATGTGGAACGAAATGACATGGATGGTATCCAGCGTCCACGTGTCTTTAGGATGGGGTTGTCGTTTTCTATGTCATGTAGCAAACATATAGGTGGCGCGTTTGGACAGGACACCATTTGTATGGTTAAAACCTAAGAACTATACCATAGTAAAACTTTCCACCAAGGAGAATGTGCATTCATTTGAAAAGTTGTGCACCTTTACATCCTTAATCACCTAGGCTAACCTAAGGACTGTGCCATAGATATTTTTATATATTTTTATTTTGAGAGTATGTATAGTATACTCACTTGGGGAACCGAAGGGCAACCAGTCGCAGCCTGATAGACTGATCTCTTGTGGAGATAAACCCCTCTAATAGCCTTGGACCTGGTAGTTGGAAAGTAAAGAGTGTTAGAAGAAATGAATGAAATCCAAGTTAAAATTTTAGACAAAGAATACACTGTGTTAGGAATCATTAAAGTACTGATCATACCAATGATGGTGGTGTCAACAAAAACTACACCCATCGTAAGTTTAGTCTGCAAACCTGTCAAGCAAAATTCAAGTTGTTAGCTTAAGCTAAGTAAGTAGTATGAAGAGTCGGAACAATGCCCCTTGGGTGTCAAGGTCTGTATTTTTCTGTTGTAAACTACTAAAACATATAGTTACCATAGCCCTGATACAGTTTCTGTGTAATTGAAAGAAAGAAAAGTACAAAAATAAGTAAAAATATATAAAGGAAAAAAAAATTGGGGCGTATTTGACATACCTATAACATACCCCTTATACCTTAATTCCATTATGTGTGAAAAAGGGGGTAAAATGTTTGTTTCGCTATCACTACAAAATGAATCAATCCTGTTAGTGGCAGATTTTACATGGCATTACAAAGAAGTATGTCCAAAAAAATCAATGATGTTAACTATTAAACGCATTGAACAACAATATCTGAAAATATGTTGGATATAAATCAGCATCAGTCAATACGCATTAAAATCAACCATTCATTCCTTCCCACTACTGTCCTTCTTACGTAATACACTAGGAAATTAACTTCAAACTTTATTTTACATTAGTCTGTGTTTACATCTTTACCATGAGTAACTATTCTTCCTTTGCCTTTAAACAGTAAATAGATAATCCCTCAATCGGATCATCTAGATAACAAGGTGAAACACATCAAGTAACATAAACTAATGTGCGTCAAGGAACATAAAATAATATGCCTCATGGAACATAAAATAACACACATCAAGGGCACACACAAACAAGTCCAATGTACGTGGTTCACCCCAACCTTGGGGTTACGTCCACCAAAAGTTAGGCCTACTTCTTTATTCATAAAAAATTTACCTATCAAGGTGTACAACCTACATCATAAATGATGTGTCATCAAATCCTCATACAATAATAGGAAACCTCATACTGAGGCCCACATAAATAAAAACATCTTTGGATAAGCTACTAGAGTAGGCACGGCCTCCATTCTAGAGTTTGTTAAGGTAACAATTAATTACATCTCTATACCAATACATAAGTCTCAGCTATCATGAGAATACGACCGAAGGTAAATAAAACATGGGTCCCTTAAAATACAGAGGGTCGTGAATGTACAAGATCCATTCCCTACGAACTTTCCACAATATAAAACATTTTTATGCACGTAGTAAATAACTACAATTAATGGGTTAACAATTAAAAAATGCATATGACTCTCTTTCCACTCTTACCTTCCTTCATAACTTTACCCTCAATACTTTTATCATAATGCATATGATCTTACCAATATTGTGAAGATAAACGTGTGACCTACTTGGTTCATAAGTATAGTAAAAAGGAAAATGAGTGAGCAACCAAAATTTAGAGAAAGGTCTACCTACAATTAAAAATGAATATGGTCCTTCTAATAAAAAGGAATATAGTCAGCCAAAAATTTACGAATAACTTCAGAACACTACCAAGATGAACAAACATACTTATTAGGTAAGGAGTGTCGATTTAAGAAAATTAGTGCTTTTTATACCACTCGCTTTTGTCATCCAACCAGCAAGCGATTACCCTTTTATCAATCTTTATGATCGGGTCCAGCTCCTTTGAAGGAGATAATGTATTTATGTTTTTATTCTTAGACCTGCACTGAAAATCCAATTTCAAACAAAGGAAAATCTAGATCCAACAACCAGTCCGATATTTAATCTCTCGATGACATCGCATCTAGGTTTTAACATGTTTCTCATCACACGTAGGTTAAAGGAGATCTCAATGATGGAAAATTTTCAGACATTCAGGTCGAAGCCCTAATCATTGGAGGGACGCCGATCCCTACAAAGATACTTCCAATGCAGGTAGCATGAATATAAAATCAAGTGTTGGTCACGATTTGAATGTACTGCATAGTAATTGAGGGAAAATATGAAACTATGTACTGCGTAGCAAAGTTAGCCTTCAAGTTTTCATTTTCAACTTTAACAATGCTCCTGGTGATCCTACAAGCAATAAAACCAAGTTTTTGTTTACTATTTTCCCTACAATGCTTTGTTTTTACCCTTTCCATTAGAGGCTTCGAAGGATAGACATACTAGACAAGCACTTGCTTTCCCTTTCATTTATTCTCAGACTAACAATGAGAATCCATATTAGGAAAATATGAGACTCAAAAATTTCATTAGGTGGCTCAAACTTGGAACAACTGGCCTTACGTGGATCAACAAACTGATTTCTAATCAATCATTTCTTCCTAGAGTCATTCAACTCCAATAAACTGGATTCAGCAAGAATTTTAACTAAGTCGTAGCGAAATAAACTCCTATCAATATTTTGGCACCCTTTTGAACAAAACTACCATTTTATTTAGATTATTCAACCAGTAGAATGGCATGTTTATTGGGTAACCTATAAACATCATCAAAATTATAATATGGTAAAAATACGCCAAGGACTATCTTCCTTTTCAGGTTACATACCTTTAAATGACGAACAATGATAGGCGCCACTTCTTCTAAAAGGATTCAACATGTATGCCCCTTCTAATGTCGATCTCTTGATTAGGGTTTTAAGGAAGTGCCTCCATATGTAATTTTTTGGAGCCTACGGCACTTAAACCACTTTTCACCTTACCAAGGAAGATTCTGTAGCCTGTGAAATAAACGCCTCAAACAAGTAGATTTCTACAACTCCAATTTGTGCCTTCAAGCCATCAAGTGACAGAGGAAATGATCTAGTAACCAAGACATTGAAACCTTGAAATTTTATGAGGAACGGTATCCATCATATCTTCTAGGAAGCTTCATGAACTTGTCATCGGATTCCAAAAACTCGTTTCCAGAGGACTCAAATCTATCCACAGGTGTCATAACTTTAAAGAACCAAGGTTTGGACACAAAAGAGTTGTTAACATCGTCCATAATCAAAAGGGCATACAAACATAATAGAAAAACATAACACATAGTACTTTTCTTTCCCCCACTGGAAACCATGTTTCAACAGCCCATAAATAAGATTTGGTAAACCTTGCTTCCTTAATCCATGGTTCTGCAACCCTGGTAACACCTCCACAATGGGCGACCATAAAATAGGGTAATTATGATCAACGTCTATCAATTTAAAATCAGTGACTATAAATTAGGTAATGGCTCCTCAATCAGCAACTCTCAAAGTTAATCCGAATCCTGGCACTTAAAAAACGCCTCCACAATTAACTGGCATAAATCAAGGTAATGCAATAACGCCTCCTCAATAATCGATACAATTCCAGGCATTTCAATAACGCCTCCACAATTAAATGCTATAAACCAGGGTAAATTAATAAGCATAAGTTAGTATTGACATTCTTCTCCACCATAAATATAATGTTTTCTTTTACATAATGTTTATATATGAAATTCCTTTTGCTATCGTTTATGATGTTCTTCATATATATATGAAATTTCTTTCACTATAATCTCCACTAATATATATATATACATATATATGAGATTTGTTTCACTATATAGTGTTGCATTATATATATATAATGTATTTCACTATATAATCTCCACTATTATATAGGATGTTCTACATATAGTATATATATGAGATTGGTTTCACTATATAACGCTGCATTATTATATGTAACATTATATATAATGCTCTGCATATAATATACATATATCATTTTCCTTCCAATACCTTTGATTGACCTGCGGTGGGAGTAACCTCATTGTGGTGAGGGTTTTCTATTCCTCATAGACCTGTTTATGAATTAATTGTATTTTACCAGTTGTAGTTACTCTTCGGTTTTCAAGGTGGGAGGGGGATGTTACATCCTTTCCCCCTTAGAATTAACACCGTCCTCTGTGTTACGTGTTCGTCATCCTTGTCCTTACTTCTGCTTTAGGTCCTCATTGTTTGCTTTCACATTCTGGTGAGCAAAATCCAATTTTTGTTCCTTAACCTGTTCTCTGTAAGACATCACTAGGCCTATCAAGACTATCGTCAGAACATACATACTTTAATATTTTATAGGAATAGGACTACATTGGGTGTTTCTATCTTACCAACTTGAATTAATACATAAATCTGCATCCATCAACAACAATGTATAACCAATAATTCAACATAATTTAGTTTCATCTCTCCTTCGCATTTACACATTAAGACATGTAACCGTCTAATGACCTGGAAAGTTGCTAACACATCTTACATTTTAGTTATCTTTCAAACTCTCCCTGGAGTCCTTGTACCAATTCTCGTGTGGACTCACGTCTATTTCTGAGGTTACTCTCCCTTTTGATCACTAGTCAAAAGTTTTCACCTCAGTGACATCAGACAGCATCCTGTCTTCCAGATGTCCAGTTTTGCCTAGGTCTTTTTGCCACACCATATGCCTAACACCAATGTGCTCATGCGGCAATCGCTTGCCTAACACCATTGTGCTCCTGCAGCATATATGCCTAACACCAATGTGCTCATGCGACAATCACTTGCCTAACACCTTGGTGCTCCCGCAGCATTCAAATTTTTCCTTGTTCGTTCTTAGTGTAAATTTTAACTTTGACTATTTGTAACGCACACTCCTTGGTGCCTAGCATGACTTTACTGTCAATGTCTGGATTCGTGAATCGGATACATGGTTAGTCAAAGCATCTATTGATAACCCAAATTTTCATTAATTAATCATTTAATCATCATTCATGAGTTATATAACCTTGTAAATCATCTAGAAAAATTACTCCTTACTCGTTTCTGAGCAATTGAGCGCAACTTACATACGCAGGCGGATTTATCTACCGTAGTGCACGTTGATTGCAACAGTGATCATAATCTTAGTGAAGCCTACAATGTTAGTATATAAACAACATCATCCATAGTTAATCCTTGGTTTATAAAACCTCGAAATTCGACAATTTATAACAAGTAGAACATCACCCATTCTTAACCTCGTTATTTAAGGCAGTGAATATTCTTACTAACAGTCAATTCCGACTTATAGTATTCTTAGCATGCCCTGCAATGTTAGCATATATGATTATACAACATCATCAATTTATTATTTCAATATCAATATCTTTAGACATCCTTACTCGCTATTTGGATAATTGCTAGTGAAGGAATATTCCACTTTACACCACATTCATGTGTGGCAATGCTAGGGACATGGAAAATACATTAGTAATCCAAAGTAAACAAAGCAAACTGCTTACCATAATTTCATATCTCAACTACTTATGTCATATCTTACAACTTTTCTATTTCATCAAAATGAGAGCCTTTATATAGGTGTACTCCTTCCGTACGACCCATAACATTAGGCACGACACATCGTGCTATTTACCTTAGCTGTATTGTGGTCCACGCTCATAAGCAATCTAGTTTTTCTTTTTCCTTTTCTTGAAGAAATACTGTAAGGAATGTTGTCGTTTCATGAAAATGTATAAGAATATCAATAATACCAATTCACATGTATAAATAGCTCAACAGTCTTTATGGGCATAACCCAATTTCTTACACACTAATAATTATATGTAAATGATACATTATAACTAACTTGAATTCTCTTCCTAACAATTCTGAAATTCAAGTCCTACCTTTACTAAGGATCTATTTAGTATGCTAATGGTATTCAACATTCACAAGTTAATCAACAACTTCTGATAAAGAAGTTAATATTCACTAAGAATTTATTGTTACACACAACTTTATAAAACATTCACTTCTCTCATCATTCACTTATTATGTGTAACGACTAACCATTTCCTAGGTTTTATTAATTCATGATAGTCAGATTGAAATAACCAAACATAATCCTTCCTTATGACCTATGCATTCAGGACCCAAGGTGTATGATGGTTACATGCATACATATAGGTGAAAGAGTTTTGTCCAAAAGTAGTGGACCCAAATCTTTGAGAACCACTACTTCCTCCTACTTTTGATTTAATGCTCAATCATTAAAATTTGTTTTGGCTATAATAAGTCATGCCCCTTAACCAAGTCATTTTATTACCAACATCTATATGCAATCGTAGTCGTTCGACTAACATGTACCGGTGTATCCATATGATTTAGTGCAATTTATTTGTTCTAGGTTTACATGAAACTCCTAGTGCAAAGAGGTGTTTCATATTTAATATAATGTTAGTATTTTTTAACACCACTAACATTCATTTGATGCCATTTGTATTTGTAAAAACTTGACAATATAATATATGCTTTTAGCATAGCTATGATTTTAGCATTACTTACCTTTGTGCTTAAACCATTTTACTATATGTGATAGTTTGCGGCTAATCTTTTAGAGAGTTTTCAAGGGTAATACAGTTACTCCTAAATGATCAACTTACCAAGTTCCCTTTTAATAGCTACCTTGCTATCCTCAAGGAATTCAGGTAAGTTATGTATGTATATTTATAATTATGACCATACTCCCTCACATAACGGTATCTCTAAGATTTTGGAGTATACTCTCTTGAGCCACTTACATTTACAAATAATGAACCCTAAATTAGGTCTAGAAGACTTATAGTCAATATCCAATTCTCATTAGCTTTTTAGCAGTCCTACATTCATTTGGTCATTAGGTAACCCTTTCAATGATACTCTTTACAACAATATTCACCGTGTTTTACACTGTAACCTATCACAAATTCACATGGAATTCTAAGAATCTTTTTAACATACATCATGTCATTAATGACCAATTTGACTATGAATGTAGGTTCTAACAATTCAAATCCCACATTACTATTATAATAGAAACTACTATAGTACTTTCATTGACCCTGAGTTTGTCTAAGAGGACTTCTATACTGTGCTAAGAATTTATTTGTGCAACTCAAATAGAGACAAACAATCATCTTAGTCATTCATAAACCTTTTCGAAAGTAATCAGGGAAATAACAAGATACCTATGTACTTACGACATCAGGCCAGAAATGGAAGTGGAAAGAGTAATGGGCCATCTTCATTATGATTTTTTTAGAAGATGTTCCACCTTCTCCTACACAGCTACAAGGTCAATAAATATTTGCGTTTGGTATATCTTAAGGTACCTGTATTACAGAATAGTGTAAACTTGTTGATTCCTGTTATCAAAAGGAAAAACTCAATCATTAGTTCTAAACAAAATATGTAGGAGCGTTTTGAGCCAAAATAGGCCCAAGTGTTTCAACTCTCGCTCTGATACCACCTGTAACATACCCCTTATACCTTAATGCCATTATGTGTGAAAAAGGGGGTAAAATTTTTGTTTCGCTGTCACTACAAAATGAATCAATCCTGTTAGTGGCAGATTGTACATGGCATTACAAGGAAGTATGTCCAAAAAAATCAATGATGTTAACCATTAAACGCATTGAACAACAATATCTGAAAATATGTTGGATATAAATCAACATCAGTCAATACGCATTAAAATCAACCATTCATTCCTTCCCACCACTGTCCTTCTTACTTAATACACTAGGCAATTAACTTCAAACTTTATTCTACATTAGTCTGTGTTTACATCTTTACCATGAGTAACCATTCTTGCTTTGCCTTTAAATAGTAAATTGATAATCCCTCAATCGGATCATCTAGATAACAAGGTGAAACACATCAAGTAACAGAAACTAATGTGCGTCAAGGTACATAAAATAATACACCTCATGGAACATAAAATAACACACATCAAGGGCACACACAAACAAGTCCAATGTACATGGTTCACCCCAACCTTGGGGTTACGTCCACCAAAAGTTAGGTCTACTTCTTTATTCATAAAAATTCACCTATCAAGGTGTACAACCTACATCATAAATGATGTGTCATCAGATCCTCATACAATAATAGGAAACCTCATCCCGAGGCCCACATAAATAAAAACATCTTTGGATAAGCTACTATAGTAGGCACGGCCTCCATTCTAGAGTTTGTTAAGGTAACAATTAATTACTGCATAGTAATTGAGGGAAAATATGAAACTATGTACTGCGTATCAAAGTTAGCCTTCAAGTTTTCATTTTCAGCTTTAACAATGCTCATGGTGATCCTACAAGCAATAAAACCAAGTCTTTGTTTACTATTTTCCCTACAATGCTTTGTTTTGACCCTTTTCATTTGAGGCTTCGAAGGATAGACATACTAGACAAGACCTGCTTTCCCTTTCATTTATTCTCAGACTAACAATGAGAATCCATATTAGGAAAATATGAGACTCGAAAATTTCATTAGGTGGCTCAAACTTGGAACAACCGGCCTTACGTGGATCAACAAACTGATTTCTAATCAATCATTTCTTCCCAAAGTCATTCATCTCCAATAATCTGGATTCAGCAAGAATTTTAACTAAGTCGTAGTGAAACAAACGCCTATCAATATTTTGGCACCCTTTTGAACAAAACTACTGTTTTATTTAGATTATTCAACCAGTAGAATGGCATGTTTATTAGGTAACCTATAAACATCATCAAAATTATAATATGGTAAAAATACGCCAAGGACTATCTTCCTTTTCAGGTTACATACCTTTAAATGACGAACAATGACAAGCGCCACTTCTTCTAAAAGGATTCAACATGTATGCCCCTTCTAATGTCGATCTCTTGATTAGGGTTTTAAGGAAGTGCCTCCATATGTAATTTTTTGGAGCCTGCGACACTTAAACCACTTTTCACCTTACTAAGGAAGATTCTGTAGGCTGTGAAATAACCGCCTCAAACAAGTAGATTTCTACAACTCCAATTTGTGCCTTCAAGCCATCAAGTGACAGAGCAAATGATTTGCTAACCAAGACATTGAAACCTTGAAATTTTATGAGGAACGATATCCATCATATCTTCTAGGAAGCTTCATGAACTTGTCATCGGATTCCAAAAACTTGTTTCCAGAGGACTCAAATCTAACCACAGGTGTCATAACTTTAAAGAACCAACGTTTGGACACAAAAGAGTTGTTAACACCGTCCATAATCAAAAGGGCATACAAACATAATAGAAAAAAAAATGCAGAGTACTTTTCTTTCCCCCCCATGGAAACCACGTTTCAACAGCCCATAAATAAGATTTGGTAAACCCTGTTTCCATAATCCATGGTTCTGCAACCCTGGTAACGCCTCCATAATGGGCGACCATAAAATAGGATAATTATGATCAATGTCTATCAGTTTAAAATCAGTGACTATAAATTAGGTAATGGCTCCTCAATCAGCGACTCTCAAAGTTAATCCGGATCCCGACACTTCAAAAATGCCTCCACAATTAACTGACATAAATCAAGGTAATGCAATAACGCCTCCTCAATAATCGATACAATTCCAGGCATTTCAATAACGCTTCCATAATTAAATGCTATAAACCAGGGTAAATTAATAAGCATAAGTTAGTATTGATATTCTTCTCCACCATAAATATAATGTTTTCTCTTACATATGTTTATATATGAAATTCCTTTTGCTATCGTTTATGATGTTCTTCATATATATATATATGAAATTTCTTTCACTATAATCTCCACTAACATATATAT
>LPNX010034832.1:256822-277690 GCA_001517045.1 Pseudotsuga menziesii
TTATATAGGACATTCTACATATAGTATATATATGAGATTGGTTTCGCTATATAATGCTGCATTATTATACGTGACATTATATATAATGTTCTGCATATAATATACACATATCATTTTCCTTCCAATACCTTTGATTAACCTGCGGTGGGAGTAACCTCATTGTGGTGAGGGTTTTCTATTCCTCATAGACCTGTTTATGAATTAATTGTATTTTACCAGTTGTAGTTACTCTTTGGTTTTCAAGGTGGGAGGGGATGTTACAGTGGACATTCAACTTCTGGTACAAAGAAGGTTCTTGTTGAAAGGCTTGGTGTAGTGATGAAAGGACAGTTTTGAACTGTCAAAATAGGCAAACAAAATGAACAAGGTAATGGTGAAATTGGTCAAGCTGAATCGTAAGACTATTTTGTTAGACAATATTTTCATCATTAGTACTATTTTGATTAAGGTCTATGAACGTTTGAATTAAGGTTAGTGTCTCAAGGATGTTTGCTGCGATGATGGTCTTGAACTTCCTTGGGATAGATAACAGTGAAGTTTTTTCTTGATATATCAATATCTAGAAAACCATCTGACATTCTTTGGAACAAAGTATGAATGCATCTGATCAGAAAGCCATCAAATTTGCTATGGTACAGTTCAAATTAAACCCAAAAGCATCCACCTGAAATAGTTTATGAGAAATAGGTGCATAGCATATACTATATAGTATAAACATCAAACTTCAAAATATATCCATTGCCACTGATGCAATGAAGCACCCTGCCGAAAGTTTCCCAAAATCCTTGAGACTATTTACATAATAATCTCACTTGGGCACCTATTGCTTAGCTACCGAATCTAAACAGTTACAACAAGTTGAATAGTACCGAATCTAACAATAATATTTCTAAAATGGCATTTTAGGATTCAACTATCAATCCATGTGAACATGCCAAGCCAGAACATACAAGAGAAAACATAAGCTATGCTATTGCACATAAACATAGATGAAACCATACAATCCATATCAGAAGAACAAACCTATTCCTTTAGTTTAATATAAGAAATACAGAGCTTGGCACAAGGAGTACCATTGTGAATTTTATTCATCTTCCACTCTACTACACTGTCTGTCCAAAGCTACAACTACTTACTAATGAAAAGTGTACAAGATGCATTTTGTGTGCATAGACAAACATTTACTTATGTCTCAAATGTTCATATTTAGATGATTTTTTCAAGTCCAACAATGCACATTGGTTTTCCATGGAATGTTGATTGAATTCAGAGGGACGATTGCATTGATGATTATTAGTGTTTACTTGTTGCTTGAAGAGTGTTTGATTACTGTTTTATAGTATGGAACGTTAACATGAGGATGCTTTGACTTGTAGCCCCATTCTCTTCTATTTTGGCACTTGGGAGTTACATTGTTGGATACATGTCCAATCACAACCCAAAATTTTCATTAACCATTTGCCAAGTTTACAACTATGTTCAGTTCTAAGTTTTGCATGGGTATGTATAGGGATACAATATCCAATATAGATACAACATTTTTTTATTAAGTTTGGATACAATATGGCTATAATAGGACATACACATATACGCATACATACATCCCAAAGACGATGACTTGATCATGCAGTTGCAACAACATGTGCTTATGCTTACTACTTTTGTACTCCTCAAGGTAGTCTTTAATGTTTTAATGGCTTTCTACAAGTTGGCCTTGTGTTATGAGCCTAACCAACAATCTGCTATTATAACAGAAAGAAACTCATAATCAAAATCTGAAATGAAGATGTTTGTAATTTTGAACTAAATGGTCACAAACATTAGTATTTTAACAGTGGTAACAATAGTAAATCAACACTACAACATCATTTTCACCACTAACAGTAAAGATTCAACACTAATAAATAAGAGTTTGACAACATATTTTAGAGAACCATGACAACATATTTTCAGATTTCAACAACCATATCAATAGATGAATACCAAAGGTGTAGCACACAAAACCCACAAAATATCATATAATCCAGTAAATTATTGCATACCGGTAAATTTTCAAAGATGGGGTCGCCAACTCAGGCCCATATGTAATCTTTTTTTTCTGAGGAACAGAAAGATATGTGATTTCTAGTGCAGATGAGTGTGTGGATCTAAATTACCAAATTTGATATATCTCTTGTTTACAGCTAATTTAGCTTGCAGATCTGATTTTTGTTACTATTGTGTTGATTTAATAAACTATTGTGCTGGAGTTGAGATGAGTCAGCATGCTAATTTGATTTTTCAGCACTAATTCATATTTTGTGTAATACTAGGCTGGTGTTGAGCTGAGTTAGCATGCTAATCTCATTTTTTTCAAATCTATTTTGGTGCTGAACTAATTAAGTTTATATTTCTGATTTTCAGGCTTCATTTTATTGGATCTAATATCTGACTGCTGTTGGAATGATATAACCTTTTGATGTGAGGTGTCTACACTCGTGAATATTTCCTACAACATCTTGATGTTTGCACATTTAAAGTATTGGTAGGTGGTTTGGAAGGCATTAGATTTGAAAATGAATATTTCATACAAATCTGTCAGGATGGTTGAGTGATCTCAGTTCTAAACCTTGGGCATATTTTGGACATTTGGATCCTAAAAACTGAGCTGCCCCACACAGGCTCTGTCCTTTCAAAAAAACTTGATTATAAATCTCTCCAGCTACTACTCAATCTCAATCTTCCAACATTTTAGAATATGTGAATATTAAAGAAATACAAGTAACGACAATGCATAACCCAAACTTCATAGTTCTTAGTAGCATAAATTCTAAAACAATGGAGACATACTCGTTCCTTTCAACTTCTTAAACTCCTTACTAGTTTGGAAGAGATACAAGCTCTCCATGATGAAACTAGTTCCAAGTCCATGAACATACAAGGAGAAAATGTGGACACCTACTAAATGGGAAGCTGTAATTGAGTGTTGAGCCAAACCAGCCTAGAATTTAAAAAAAATAACGAAAAAATTTAAAAACAACTAAAAGTAGCCAGCCTAGGGCACATAAGAAAAGAAATTCACAGAGGCTACTTGTTATATAAAACCCCTGCTACACACATATGAAGAGGGCATTCACCATATGGCAAAGTTCTTTGATGAATGTTCATGGCTGAAAGCCTAGGTTTTCAGGCAAAATATTTTGTCAATTGGGAAGGAATTGGCATGATGTACACACTTGGTGGATGTTCAAATCCATGTCTGCTGAAGACGTGAAAATCTGAAAAGCTAAACAAATTGTACGAAAAGTTGAATTTAGTGGAAGATAAGATTAGTTTTTGGCATTTGTTTTATTGGCATAATATGATTATATTAGTCCCAAAATGATATGTATGTATTATATACTTGTCAAAAGGTTCAAGAAGAAAATCCCAACAGCTCTGGAAGCAGTGTTAAGTAAACTGGGAGCTTGGATAAGGCAAGACAAGCCGAAAGAAGTGCATTTGAGTCCAAGAGGAACTAGAAAGGGGAAAGAGAGCAGCAGCCAGAACCAGTGTAAGGCAAATAAAGCACAAACCAACTTTTACAACCTGGATAGTGAGCTATGCAACAGAACAGGAGTTGAGAGGCAAAGGAGGAATTGGAAGTTGCCAATCCAGAAAACTGGCGCTTCCAAAACATTAACATGCTACATCACAAGACAGACATTTGAAGTTTCATAATGTATTACAAGAAAGCAATTTACCATGACCAAAGAGATTAGACTAGATAAGATAAATTGATTAATGTCCAACTAATGACTACAAAGTAGGTCAATGGGACCATTGAGTATAATGATTTCATTACAAACCATTGAACAAGAGTACCAAAAGGTTTACTATACAAGGCAAAATGCAATAAATATATGATAAGGATTTCCATAGCTACGGAGTTAGCCAAGTTATAAACTTTCCTTGCAGAAATGTTTAACCACTTTTCGTGAAAAATTGACTTGCTTTAGCTTGATAGCACAATTTGAAGTTAAGAATTTGAAATAGTGTCCATGGAATGTGAGGAAGTTTTAGGTGGTAGCACTTGTGTGATAAAAGTCTCAAGAATAAGTCCTTGCTTTGATGGACAAAAAATACAATGTCAAGGGACAAGCTATAATACATGTGCATAGAGCAATGAATAATGTAGAAACAATCTTCAATGGACACATCAGGCACAACATTGGTGGAGAATCTACATAACCTCACTATATGAGTCTACTCTGGTGGACAATAGGCAGATCTTTGGTGGACAGATATGTTAATTAGATTGAATGGCCATAAGTCCACTCAACAAAGCATTAGAGATTCTTCCATTATTGATTACAGAATTATTGTTCCCAAAGGATAGTGCTTAGAGGCAAAGTTGGAATTTTTGTGGTTGATGAGAAAAGGAAGACCATAGTAGGCAAAATTTGTCGACATTCAATGTGAGAGCATATAATAATCATGAGGAAAGAACCCCATAATAGGTAACTGCCTAAATTGTTGACATTTAGTGCGACATCATATACGATTAGGGAGGAAAGTAACCCCAAATTAGGCATATTTGGGACTTATTGGCATTTGATGTGATAGTGTATACACAAATTGTAGTGAGTGCTATGTGTTGATTTTTCTCTTATAGCAGTAGAAATACCATTTTCAGATCTTGATAATTATTTCGTAATGATTCCAAACATTCATTTCATCCCACAATTTTTTGTTGAAATATTGTAACTTTGAAGTGTATTCACTTACTTTACCCCGATATTCCTATCAGGAGAATCATTTGTATTTCATTGTACCTCGATGTTCCTTTCGGGAGAATCATTAATATTATACTAGGTCAGTAAAGAGTCATGAGGAAAACCCCTCCGTTATAAGTCGGGTTATTAGCACCTTCTGGAATATAACAATATGATGTTTTGAGTCTCCCTAGGAAATTCGACCCTGTCAAGTTTAGTGGGGCTGACATGGTTGAGTAAAAAGTCAAGTGAACGAAATAATATAAATAGGAGAGAGGTGCTCCTCATTTGTACACACAGATACTCACTTGTGCATAGCGCATGGAGAGAGAGAGAGATATCTGCTGGAGGGAGGTGCACCTGTTTTTGGGTCTTGTCTTTTATCTTTTATACATCTTATACAGAGGAAGTTTTTGCTGGGTTTTCTTCCCCATGAGGGTTTCCCAGGATAAATCTTTGTGTTCTTTTTGTGTGGTTGTGCTTGTTTATCTTTCAGTGATATTTTGGCTTATGGTTATCCTGTTATGATGCACAATGTTATAAGATCTGATATAACCATTAAAAACTTATCATGGTATCAGAGCCACCTTGAAAGAAGTCATTGTGCAGTTGAAACAGTGCTACAACTACAACTATTGAAGATTAGGGTTTCATGCTTGAAAACTCTAAAATACTAAAACTAGTAGTTTTGGTATATTCACTATATATCAAGATTGGAGAAGGTTCAAGAGCCAAAACTTTCACAGGCCGAAGATAAATTCCTGATGTACACTATGTAAAAATTTTAGCCTCAGATTCGCTATATTCTGGGAGATATGATTCCTCCAAGTCAGGTCCAAATGAAATTTCACAAGATGTTCCATAAAGCTAACGAATTGTACTTTATGTGGTAAAAATTTTAGACCCTGAAGGTGAACCAGTGACACGTGGTAGTTCGCACAAGTTTTCTCTTATGAACAGTCCTGAAATAAGACATCTTGAGAAAACAAACATAAGTCCCAATTGGAGAAACCAATTCTTCTTTAACCTATGGTGTTGGAAAGAGGACACATGAGGCTACCTCAGTATGAAGTTTTAGACACAGAGGAGCAGAAATTGTGGAGATACTGTAGAAACAATATCAAGCATTCTGCAGAAGAAACTGAAGAAAACTAGGGCATCAGATATTTTGTAGATCTGATTACAGTTTTGAGAAAATCAGTATACTGCTCGGCTCACCTTGAGGAGGTGCATATTTCTATCCAATCAAATGTGAAAGATACCTCAGTTGAAAAATTAGGATTTCTCTGTCAAACCTTAAGTCTACTAGAAGCAGCATTCCAGAAAAGCTTTCAAGCAAGCATGAGATTGAAGCAATCTCACTGGTCAAAGAAGAAGCTACTGATCGAGAAGGAGATGACAAAAAACAAACAAAGATAAGTATTTGAATTGTATTTTCTATATATGTTGTGTATTATGCATAATAGAATGTTTTCATTAATGACATTATACTACTTATATGCATGTGATGGGTAAGTAGCCCATGGTGCTATACAACTCTCCATTGCTACTTGTCTAGAATGAAACCTCTTTGCTGACATATTGGATTAGTGCACAATCTAAATGATGTCATGGTAGAGATGGAAGGCATCTAGAAAGTTTCCATGAGATGTGGATGAATGTTGTATTGACTAAGCAATTGCATGATGCATAAGAATTTGTCGTTATGCATATGTTCTATGAAATGGTTCTAACCATGCAACTGGTGCATTTGACTTGTAGGAAAGGTCCTGTACAACTGCCTACAAGAAAATGAGGATAAGACTTGTTCTAAAGAGCAAGTGATGACAATTCAAGGTTCACTCCAATAAACATGAATCTGAAACTCCCAAGGTCAGAGACACTGTGACGGAAGAAAGAGCTTCAGAGAGCGATAGATCCACCTCGAAAGATGAAGACCACCTTGGGTACAAGAGAGAACTCAAGATGAAGAAAAGTATGACGAGAATTCCAAACCAAAGTAAGAGGCCTCGAACACACTCTAGTTGTGTAACATAGTTGGGTGACATCATTGATGCAAACCCTTCCAGTTATGGAAGAAGCTATGATCAAAGAGTAACAATTGATCACTAGGAATGATGTCTACGATATGGTTCTGAGACCTGAAGGGAAGTTCGTAGTGTCTTCCATATGGATCTACAAGAACAAGTGTACAAAGCAAGGTTTGTGGTTTGTCTCAAAAAGAATAGACTATGGCATGACATACTCTATTGACCAGACACACTTCTTCAATAGAAGTACATATCAAGCAAAGAACCACCTGTACAGAATATGATTTGTACGAGCTCAGAAGGCACCCATAAAAAAGCACATCCAAGAGCTTGACAGATCACCTAGAGTGATGAATATCTTAACCTTTGCTACAAGGTTGAAGGTGGAAACCTATTGAAGACAACAAGCTCACAGATGGGTGCAAGAGGAACTTTTCGACAAAGTTCAAGATAAAGGGATCTTGGTATCTAGTAACTTGAGATGGATACATACTAGCATAGGATGCTTCCTGTCACTCCAGTAAAGAATGCAAAGGGAAGATGATGCTCCGCTTCAAGGGGAGTGACTACAAAAGATCTCTGAGTTCGACATGGTACGACATGATGGACAGCTTCCTGATGGACCGAGATTTTACCAAGAGTAAAGTGGATTCGAACTTTCAAGGTTGAATGCAGAAGACTAGGATATTGATGACCTGACATAATGAAATCATGGAAGATGCAATGCTGGAAGAATACCACAATGGTGTTTGGGATATAGTACTCAAACTAGAAATCAAGAGTGTGGTATCTTCCAAATGAATCTGCAAGATAAAATATGTTGCTGATGGAAGTAGGCAAGATTTGTGGCTAAAGGATTCTCTCAGAGAGAGGGAATTGATTATGAAGAGACACTTGCTCCAGGAAGCAAGGTACACTTCCATCAGAACTATCATGGCACCTGCTTCCATGACGAAGTGGGATCTACACCAGATGGATGTAAAGACAACCTTCCTGAATGGTATGATTGAGGGAGAGGTTTACATCGAACAACCACAAATATTTGAAGTCGAAAAACAAAGTGACTCACGTATGCAAGTTGAAGAAGGCCCTGTATGGCCTGAAGCAAGCTCCTAGAGCTTGGTATGGAAGGATAGATAGTTTCCTGACGAGCTTGGACTTTACCAAGAGTAAATCCGACCCTAACCTTTACTTCAAGGTTATAGAAGATGAACCTGTCATACTATTACTATATATGGATGACCTATTTCTGATAGGGAATGAGAAACAAATCAAATATTGCAAAAAGAAGCTAGCTAAAGAATTCGAGATGAAAATATATTGGATTGGTGCTTTATTTCCTCAGGCTGGAAGTGTGGAAGAGTTCAGAAGGAATCTTTCCAAACTAGGGAAAGTATGCTGTGGAAATATTAAAGAAGATTTGATATGTTGGATTGTAAAGCCATGGCCACACCTACCAACATGAAGCTGTTGTCTGATGAGACATTAGAGTTAGTGTATATGACTTAGTACATATATATTTTTTGAGTCGTTGATGTATTCGATGAACACAACGTCAGATATATGCTTTGTTGTGAACACCTTGAGTCAGTATCTAGGTAACCCTAGATGTGTTCACTTGATAGTTGCAAAGCATGTGATGAGGTACCTAAAAGGTACGACAGACTTGGGACATTACTATGGTAGAGATCATGACTACAGATTATATGGATATACAGATGCAGAATGGGTTGGAAGTGTCTCAGATAGAAGAAGCACACCAGGTGGATGTTATAGTCTGGGATCTACTACGATTTCATGGTTTAGTAGGAAACAATCCAATGTTTCTCTTAGCACGGCTGAAGTAGAATATATAGCAGCTTTCTCTGCTAGTTGTGAAGACATATGGCTTCAGAAGCTGATGTCAAGTTTATTCAACCTACAGTTGGATACCACCGTGATTCTATGTGATAACCAGAGTTGTATAAAGATGACAGAGAACCCAGTGTTCCACGATAGGTTGAAGCACATAGAAATCCGGTATTTCTACATTCGAGATATGATGCAGAAGGGAGCCATAAAGCTCTAGTATGTGAGTTCTGATGAACAATTTGTTGACGTGTTGATGAATCCGCTGTCTTGAGTAAAGTTTGAATACTTTTGAGACAGGCTTGGTGTTGTTCAGAAAGACATTCCTTGAAAGGGGGAGCAACGATGTTGCAGTGGGAGTGTATCATCCCTGGACATGTGTCCTAAAGTGATATGTAGACTTATGTCTCCGAGAAAGAAGAAAGATTGTATCATCCCTGGACATTTTCCTTAATGTGATCCATAGACTTATGTCTTCGAGAAAGAAGAAGGATTGTATCATCCCCAAACTTTTGTTCAGAACAGATCTGGTGACTTTGGTCCTTGAGAATGTGGTGGGATTGTATCATCCCTGAACTTTTGTTCATAATGGATCCAGTGACTTCAGTCCTCGAGAATGTGGTGGGGCTGTAACATCCCTGGACATCTTTCCTAAACTGTATCTGGAGGCTTCGGTCCCCATGAATGTGGTGGGGTTGTATCATCCCTAGACATCTGTCCTAAACTATACCTGGAGGCTTCGGTCCCTATGAATGTGGTGGGGTTGTACCATCTCCAGACAGTGGTCCTAAACTGTATTCGAAGGCTTCGGTCCCCGTGAATGTGGTGGGGTTGTATCATCCCTAGACATCGGTCCTAAACTGTATCTGGAGGCTTTGGTCACGATGAATTTGGTGGGGTTGTATCATCCCTGGACATCTATCCTAAACTGTATCTGGAGGCTTCGGTCCTCGTGAATGTGGTGGGGTTGTATCATCCTTGGACATCTGTCCTAAACTATATTCAGAGGCTTCAGTCCCCGTGAATGTGGTGGGGTTGTATCATCCCTGGACATCTGTCCTAAACTGTATCTGGAGGCTTTGGTCCCCGTGAATGTGGTGGGATTGCATCATCCCTAAAATTTTGCTTAGAATGTATCCAGAGGCTTCGGTCCCCGTGAATGTGGTAGGATTGCATCATCCTTGGACTTAGTCCTAAAGTGATAGCAAATGATTATCCCGTAATTGTATACGGTGACTTCGGTCGTTGAGAATGTGGTAGGATTGTATCATCCTTGGACGTAAGTCCTAAAAGTGATCCATAGAATTTTGTCTTTGTACTATGGATTGCAGGTTGTTGCTGATGATGATGATGTTACTGATCGAAAGATCATAGTATGATGATGATGATGATGATATTACTGATCGAAAGATCAGAGTATGATGATGATGATGATGTTGTTGATCAAAAGATCAAAGTATTGATGATGATGTTGCTGATCGAAAGGTCAAAGTATTATTGATGATATTGCTCAAAGTATTGTTGATGATGATGTTGCTGATTGAAAAGACTAAAATGATGATGTTGTCGATTGAAGTGCTGCTGTAAAGGATCGAGAATATCAAACGGATGCTGCAAAGGATTAGAAGATCGAAGTGCTGCCACGAAGGATCGAAACATCAAAGCGTTGCTGCAAAAGGATCAAGTGATCATATGATGCAGAAGATGAAGACATTAAAGAGTAGTTGTTCCAATATACTGATGAATGTTGAAAAACTTCCTGTGACGTATAGATGCATCACCCTGATGATGTTGAAGATGCTCTCTCTCCTCCTCCTACTGTTGTTGTTGTTGTAGAATACCCTTCTCGTTAAGGGGGAGTGTTGAAATATTGTAACTTCGAAGTGTATTCACTTACTGTACCCTGATGTTCCTATCGGGAAAATCATTTGTATTTCATGGTACTCTAATGTTCCTATCGGGAGAATCATTTGTATTTCATTGTATTCTGATGTTCCTATCGGGAGAATCATTAATATTGTACTATGTCAGTAAAGAGTCATGAGGAAAATCCCTCCATTGTAAGTCGGGTCATTAGCACCCTCTGGAATATAATATTGAGTCTCCCTAGGAAATTCGGCCCTATCAAGTTTAGTGGGGCCAACATGGTTGAGTAAAAATTCAAGTGAACGAAAGAATATAAATAGGAGAGAGGCGCTCTTCGTTTGTACACATGGATACTCACTTGTGCATAGCACATGGAGAGAGAGAGAGAGACATATCTGTTGGAGGGAGGTGCACCTATATTTGGGTCTTGTATTTTATCTTTTATACATCTTATACAGAGGAAGTATTTGTTGGGTTTTCTTCCCCATGAGGGTTTCCTAGGATAAATCTTTGTGTTCTTTTTGTGTGGTTGTGCCTGTCTATCTTTTAATGATCTTTTGGATTATGGTTATGTTGTTATGATGCTAAATGTTATAAGATCTGATATAACCATTAAAAACTTAACATTTTCATTAAATAGTGGGATGAAAACCGAACCAACTTTTCAACTTTAAACTGCAGCAAAAACACAAGATAAAAGAAGGAAAACCATGCACAATAGACACAAATATTTTAACCTAGGAAACCCAATCGTGGGAAAAAACCCAACCAACTTTTCTTAGAATAAATCAGTCCAATTTATAAGTACATTACCAATCTTGAAGAAACCATAGCATAGATAGCGAACTTACTTCACGAGTAGCGACACTCTAGAGATAATAAAAAAACCCAAAAAATGCTCTTTGTACCTTTGCTAGGCCTTCTTGGAAAGTGTGCACAAGATGAGGAGAAAAGATCTGCTATGATGATGGTGAAAATGAAATTTGTGAGCACTTTATTTATACACTTTAATTTACCTTTAGTTCACTTCTGGGCCAACTAGTACTTTTGATGGGGTCAACTTGTACTTTCTCTTCTGGGGTCGAATTGCATTTCTTGTCTTCAATCTTTCCTAGGACTTATTCAATGGTATGACTTGTCTTCTTGGTTATTGTTTCTTCACTAGAAACGCTGTCCATGTTGATGATCATCAAGTCACATGCTTGTCTATCATGCTTAGAGATCTAATGTTGAATAGACCCATTAAGAAGTCCTAGACACTTCTTAGATTTAATGTCAATTCAACATTAGACTAGACTTGCATATTCCGCAAGGGGATGGAAGCCCCTATCAAATAAACAAGTCAAATCTCTAATATAGAATAGATCACTCCATCATAGAGCAGGAAATGTGAGAGCACCCTAGGGTCGATCTCCCCACTCCATATGACTCTGTATAATGGGAGATTGTCTAGACCTGCTTGGGCCATTTACCACTAGCCAAATCAGCATGGCCATTTCCCATGGATGAATGTATAATTTCCCCTTGGTCAAATCAGCATGACCTATCTGAGAGAATGTTTGCCCGATGCTACAACCTCGAGAAACATTAACAATCCCTCTCAATGAGGGAGACATTCTGTATCATGCCAAGCTTTCTTGGTGAGAATGTCCACAATATGCATCTTGAGTCTTCCACTCCTAGTCAAATTAGAATGGTTATCTAGAGAAAAGATTGTGCCTAGTCCATTCACCACTAGCCATATGAATAAGCATCCTAGGGTGAATTTCTGCCCGATGCTGCTCATTTGTAGAACCATCAACACTCCCTCTCACTGAGGGATATATTCTCCATCTTCCCAAGCTTGTCTCTAGAGTATACAAACTTTTCCTTATATAGAGGCTTGGTGAGAATGTTCGCTATCTACTCATATGTGGATATCTACGTTTGGCCATTCACCACTCAAATATGCATTCTCAATTTGGGAGAATTCCTGCTCGATGTTGCTCATCTATGGATATGTACTAGAGATGCATTTTGCTCCCTTCTGCACCATGTCTCAGGTGAAGTAATATTTGATCTCTTTATCAAATAGTCATGCAAGAAGCTTTCGAAGCCACACTAATTCTTGGTGAGGGGAGGTACTCTTGACTGGGGCACCTCCTCCATCATCAATAAACTGTGTTTCAGCTACTCCCTCTATGCAATACCACCCTGCTCCCTATGCACTTGATCCCTCTACATCTAGACACCCTACTACCTTTGCATCTACGTATCATGTACTGAAACAACCTGCTTCCTTATGCATTGTTGATCCATGTGTATCCATCTGTGTCATCTCCCACAAAATAGGTCTGCTGAGACGAGCCCCATGCTCCCTCAAGAACACTGAATACCTTCCATGACTCTCGCTGGTCCTACAAATTGGACGACTCCATAGCCTATATAATGTATCATCCTTGATGCTAATTTGGACTGCATACTTGATCACTTGGAAGTCACCATTGACTTCCCCTTTGACCTTGGGACTATCTCCCTAAAGGTATCATTGGGAGATGCATGCCTCTTTGCATTCTGCAAAGTGTCATGAAGCTATGCTAGCCTCTTTCTAATCATTGCAACATTTCTATGTAGATCCACTGGCTTTGCTGGCTCTACTGATTCCTCCTGATAATCTAAAGGATGAATAACCATAATAGAGGGATATATACCCTCATCCTTCGAAGCCTTCTGCTCCTCACTATTAATCACCATGTGACACTCTCTAGACCTCCTGAAGGCTATATTCTCATCAAAAGAAACATCTTGACTAACCTCAATCTGACATTGTCCTGGAATGTAGATAATGCAAGCCTTTGAAGTCTCATTGTATACCACAAAGGTACCCTTCTTCCTAGAAGGTACTAACTTTGTTCTCTTCTCCTTCGACACATGGGTGTATACTGGACAACCAAAGATCTTCAAATGACTGACCTTTGGCTTCACTCCTGTGCATGCCTCTTTAGGAGTCCTATCCCCCAATATCCAATGAGGACTCTTTTTCAGAGCCTAAACTGTTGTGTTGGATGCCTCTACGCATACAAACATGGGTATGTTCTGATCATGAACCATTGCCTTGAAATCTTCCACAAAGGACCTCTCCCGTGATACATGACAGAATTGTCCATAAGAGTTAACTAATTAAGCAATTATTTTATTCATCAACAAAATATCGACTTAATTTAAGTAAACAAAACCCATTGCTTAAAGCATTAAATACTTATCTTGTTGTTGCTTCCATCTTTACCCCGCCTCCTTGCAAAAATCATTGAAGTCCTTGGAGGTATACTCTCCTCCATTATCTGACCTTAAGACCTTGATCTTCTTCCTCGTCAAGTTCTGTTCTTGAGCCTTGAACTCCTGGAACCTGCTAAAGACGTCATCCTTGGTCTTCATGAAGTAGATCCATGTCTTCTGGGATAAATAATCAATGAATGTTATATAGTACAAGAAGCCACCGAATGCACTAAATCCAAGATTCCTTTGGATCTACAAGAAATATTATTTCCGAAGTTCATCTGCAATCTCATCAAGTTTTGTCTTCTTCTATGATGGATGCTCATCAACATCGGTTGTTGATGCATGTTGCTTTTCCTTCCTTTTCTTCTAAGGGCACTAAGAATCATAGTGAACACATTTATGAGAATCGTAGCACTTTATATTTGAAATATCCTTCTTCTGTTCGTGAACTAGAACTGATCCTCCACATGAATTTTTCTTCCCAAAATTTTCTCTTCCTTTTACTTTTCTTGCATAAGCTGCAAGATCTTGATTTTCTTCATTATGATCTCTTTGCAAACTATTCTTGGACAAAACTCTGGCCTCCTCTTGGACACAATCAACCCATAGCTAATCAAACTTGGGTAACTCTTCGCGTCCATAAATTCTCTAAACAAATGACTCCCATGAAGAAATACGTCCATTTAAGAGTCACTGTAACAAGTTCTACATCATCAATGGTGTCTCCAATGGCCTTAAGTTGATCTCTCAACTAGGAGCCTTTCATAAAATAAGTGACAATTGAATATGAGTTGGTCATCATGATACAAGTGAGTTGATTCCCCAATGCTAGTTTCATGCTAGTGTTCTTACTCTTGAGCAATCCCACCAAGGCATCAAACATTGTTTTGGTAGTCTTCAACAAGCAATGTGTGAAATCAAATGATCTTTTATGGAACCTATCAAGATCCTCTTAGCCTTTGCTTGATTCTTCTTGTGCTTGGCTTTCTCCTCAACACCTTCTAGTTTCGAGACATCTTCTTTTACATATTCTGAATTTCATTTTCATCCAAGTTGAGGAGTATCATGGTCTTCTAAGATCTAAAATCTGTAGCACCATCCAATTTGTCTTCCACTCTGACACCTATCACCATCTTGACAAGAAATATGAAATCTGATCTAGAAACCCTAGCACCAACAAAATATGTGAAAATTGAACTTTGACAAAACTGAAAACTAATTCCACTAATAGATGTGCCAAGGTGACCTCAAGAACATTGGGTTCAAGTCCAATGTTAGGCTAGAAATGTCCAAACTTGGAAGCCCTAATTTCTAGACTTGAGGGAAAAATGTTAATCAATGGATGTCTTTCAAAAATGCTTTGATATCATGTTGAATATTCTCTTATATCAGTAGAAATACAATTTTTTGAGCTTGATAATTATTTCCTAATCATTTCAAACATTCATTTCATCCCACTGTTTTCATTGAATAATTACACACTGGAAATTTCAACTTTAAATTGCAACAGAAACAGAATATCATAAAAGGACAAACATGCCCAATAGACACAAAGATTTTACCCTGGGAAATCCAATCTTGGGAGAAAACCCATCCAACTTTTCTTAGAACAAATCATTCCAATTTAAAGTACATTACCAATCTTGAAGAAACCCTAGCATAGATAGTGAACCTTCTTCATGAGGAAACCCTAGAAAGGATAGTGAACCCCAAAAATTGTTCCTTTTGCCTTTACACAAGACAAGGAGAGAAGATGCGTTATGATGATCGTGAAAATGAACTGTGTGAGTAGTTTATTTATACACTTTAAGTCACCTTTATTTCACTTATGGGTCACCTTGTACTTTTGATGGGTCAGCTTATACTTTCTCTTCTAGGGCCGAATTGCACTTCTTGTCTTCAATCTTTCCTTGGAATTCTTCAATGCTTTTCAATACTTCTTCAATGGTATGAATTGTCTTCTTACTTATTTCTTCTTCACTATAAAAGTTGTGCATGTTGATGATCATCTCATCACATGCATGTCTATTCACGCATGGAGTTCTAATTTTGGATAAACCCACTAAGAAGTTTGAGACACTTCTTAGATTCAATGTGAATTCAACATTAGGCTAGTTTTGTATATTCCACAAGGGGATGAAATCCCTTATCAAATAAACAAGTCAATTCTCTAATATAGAATATATCACTCCATCACGGAGCAGGCAATGTGAGAGCACCCAGGTGCCAATCTCCCCACACCATATGACTCAGGATAATGGGAGATTGTCTTCCCATGCCTAAGCTATTTACCACTAGCCAATCAGTATGGCCATTTCCTATGGATGAATTTAGCATCCCCCCTTGGTTATATCAGCATAACTAATATGGGAGAATGTCTTCCCGATGTTGTAACCTAGATAAACATCAACATTATGAACATGTGAACCTCAATAGATTTGATGCATCATAATCAATGTAATACATAATCATGCTCAAATGCATGTCCTATGTTTGAATGATGTTTATCTCTCACAGGTGTTGGTGCATTTTTTAGGACAAAGAATGTATGCCTAATTGACTAAATAGTGACCTTAGTAACCTACTCGACTAGCTTGACAACAATGTCAGAGAGGTAATACAATATGTTAGTAGTACTAATGATAAATAAAATGTCAAGGGTCATTCATCTATACTCTAAATGAATTTTAATGGCCCTTATTTGTTATCAATTAGGTATAGGTGAGGAGACATTGGAGTAAGCCAATTATTCCTTGTCAATGCAGTGGAGGCATATGCTCCACCCAATACGATCCGACTCAATCCCATCCTTACAATTTTAGTTTCTAAAACCAACAACTCCCAATAACATGTTTTGTCTCCTCTAAAGGGAAGAATGACATAAAATAACACATAAGAAGCCCATGCAAGATTGCAGAGATCCCTAATATCTCCTTCCTTTCTGGATTCCAAAATTTGTATGGCATGTTGTTTAGTTAAACCCCCCACTTAACACACTTGATTTTTGGATTTGGCAATAACTGCGTGATTATTATTCATCCTACCAATACATATATCTAAATATAATGAAATGAAACTCTCATCTTTATAATATTGAGGTGTTTGTTTTCTTTAACACACGAAGAGGGCAGAATAGTCTTCAAAACCCAAGAATTGGTTTAATAAGCATGTCCAAAGGCCCTAGGGTTTGATCCTAGGATCTGATACCATATGTAAGACTCACAAATCAATATTAAGGGGTATATTTCCATATAAGAATAATATGTATTTTCTTTACAGATAAATTCATAGTAATAGAAATTTGCAACAATAACAATAAATTTGAGTAGAACAGGAAAATAAGAGGAAGACATACTTGAGTTTGAGTTTAGATTTACAGTTGTTATGTTGAAGTAAGCAGGTTGAGCATACTAGCAACAACACCAAATACCACATGTGGAGGGACCACTCTCCTCTAAATTACAACCCCTTAGTCCAATATCGAGAGCCCTCGATTCCTCAATCAATATAACTATGCATGCCCAAAATATTGCACCAACGTCTCCTCACCACCAAATGAAAATCCCCTCATCCTCCTCAACCCTTAGTCATGCCTCGTACATCAACTCACTAGTAAACCACACGTTTTCCTCTGGGAAAAAGAGCTCTATGAAGTCCTCCCTCCCCCTTATAAACCATTTTCCCTTATTATTAAAAATAAGGTTTAATTTACATCGATGACACTTGGCATTCATGCACTAATCCCCTTTTAGCTTAATGTAACCCCCAAATTAATACTAAGTATGCGACTAATTTAATTTACTTTTTATTAATATTTGTACTTACAATTATACTTTATTCATTATATGGGGTAGTACACAAACCCTAAGAAGCCCTTTAATCCATCACCTATAACTTGTGACCTATGACACACTTAACCTTGAACTCTAATTCCAAAAATTTATGATCCCCGACCTCTATAACGCCTAACTAATAAAATCCCAACACCTATATCCGTTGTATACATTAACCTTAATAATATATATAATATGTCATTCTTATAGTATAAATAACCCTTATAATCCTAACACATACAACTACTAAATTTCTAAGTCATTTAGCACCTAAAAGCCATAACTAAAACCCAGTTAACCTCTATAATCCTTAAGCATGTTTCTTATAACCTTGAATTCCTTTAACCCATATAACCCCTAACATAAATTTTAGCCTCTAAGCATTATTCTTAATGCATCACTATTATAACCATGAATTCCTAATCTATATAACCCCTAACCCTTGATTTTATAACATGAACTATGTAGTCTAAAACGTTTATAACAACAATCTTTGGCAATATTATCATGTGGAACTCGTACCCCTCTATGATCCCTCACCCTTATAACCACAGACCCCTATAACTCATATTATCCCTAACACTTACATATATTTCTTTAACCCAAATAAATCTTATCTAACCCACATGGCCCTATAAACACTCACCCACACAACTTGTACAACAATTATAACTCATATATCCCACGATACATATAATCCCTAGCCTCAAATACATAACGAGTTTAATTCTTAAATTGTATAACCCTAAACTCTTGCTCCTATAAAAACCCACCCATATAATTCCTAACAATATAATCATAAACCCTAATAATTATATCCATATATCCTTAGACCTTATAATAATGAAATATCATTACACTTATTACCCTTAAACCTTATCACAACTAACGATAATAACACCTAAACCCTTGCTAAACTCTTAACCATATAACTCTAAAAACCTTTAACCACTATCCCTATACCCCTCACTATTATCCCCTTCTCCCCAAAACAAACAACCTTTGTAGACCTTATAACTTCTAACCTTTGAAACTTTGAATCATTATAACCCCCCACTAATTATCCTTAATTATCCTTCTATCACTTATAGCTCCTCATATTTACCCCCTATAATGATTGCATATAATTCCCATAGGCCTTATTCCTTAACCCTATACCCTAACTTTATAACCCATTATGTTAATGACCATCATAACATTAACTTCATATGGTTTTAACCCTTGTAACCCTTGACACCCATATCAACAACTCATATCCATATAATCCCTCATATATACAATTTACATTATAATCATCGCACCCAATAAAAATTGTATCCACTAATCAAATAACATATACCCCTTACAACCACTAAGCCATACAATTGTTATAACCCCTAACAAATATAACCAACCTCTTTGTCGAGATAAATATATGATGTTTAAATCGACACTTAATTATCAATCCAGGATTCGTAAGCTTCGAGGTACAAGCACTGTATGTGTGGGGTCAAAGCTTAAACTAGTCTAATCTAAAGCTGGAAACACCCCTAAATGCAATAAACCAAATAAGAAAACTAGGATAGCTCAACACCTAAAGAAGAAACATCTTATGGAGTGACCATATCTCACGAGTTAGGTCATTAATCCATCGGTGATAGCGTAAAAGTTGAATTTGACATACAAAAAATCAATTATAAAAATGCAAAATACAAAAATTAATCTAGATTGCATAATTCGAACTAACTTTAAAAACTAATTACAAATAACAAATGTCAAACTAATTACAATTTCTAAATTACAAGTTACAAACTAAATCAACATCTATGAATGAAAAAAAAAATACTAATTTAAATGCATTTACAAATTAATTTTATAAATCAAATACTACAAATTGTAAATCAAATTTTAATAAAACTCTACAAATTACAAACCAAACATTACAAATTAATTATGATAAGTTACATACTACATTAACTAAACTAATAAATTACAAACTAAATTACAAACCATAATTAACAAACCAATTCTACAAACTAAAGTTCAAATCAAACTATTATAAATTGTTGACTAAGAAACTACACTAAATTCTACTTTATCACCTACTTTATTATTTAAAGCAAATTCCTGAAACATATAACCTAAACCTATGCTATTAAGTTCCTACTTTATTTTATGAAACATAAATTAAATTCTTGTAGCTAAGTTCCTATCCTAAAACATATTACCCCAAAGCATATAAACTAAATTCCTTATTTTAATTCAATCTTCCTAAATAAACGGAAAATCAACCAAATTTATGATGGGCTTGAATATTAAACACATAAATGAATTGAAATAGTTATGTTGGGATGGAACTTTATATAAATGTTTTGGAGCTATGGATGAGACCGTTAATTGTTTGGAGATCTAGATGTTTATGTTATTTATGACAGAGCTTTAAAGCCAAATTCGTCATGATAAACTGAATTCCGCCAAACTCAACTTTTATTATGTATACCATTCCAATCATTAGTCATCCAAAATTCATTTAATAGAGGTCGATTCCAGGAAATATTTCAATCCTATATGTTGAATTCAAAACAAAGGCTCTATTAGAGAATCAAAGACCAAATTTACATGAAAAGATCTTCTAAATAAGTAAAATGTTAAAGAAATGAATAGAGAACACTTCAAAATACACCTGCACTAAATTCTGCTTTAAAACGTGCATTCAAACCTGTGTTCAAACAATTAATTCAGAATAATATGAAAACGAAATTACAAATGAAAGAAAATTACTATCCACAGGATGACCAATTCCTAGGAGTTCACACAAACAGTATGTACACGAAACTTGCTTTTCAGAAACCAATTCTTTATTGAAGAGAAAACTATGTTACAATATGAATCAGAATTTTGCCCCCCAAAAAATATCCTCCTCCTTTCTAATTGCCAAATGCTGGATTTATACAGCATTTACATGATCTGGGAATCCAAGGAGTTGGTTTCCACAAATTCAATACAATTTTCTAAAAATAAAAACAATCCAACAATTTGGCTAGATTCATGGAACTGTTAAGTTAGGTGTCAATTTGATTCCCATAATAGTTGAATGGATTGTTGAATTGATTGTTGGTTAGTGTGTTGGCTTCAAACTGTGGCTGGGTTCCTAAACTGTACGTTGGATTCCTTAATGCCGCCTGCACGTGAAGTGTGCGATTTGTGAGGGTACATAGGGTACTCCCAAAGGACCGAACACCAAGAACAACCGCTTCACACAAACAGATCACAGATCAATACACTAATGTTTGTCACGTGGTTAAAACCCTCGAGAGGGAA
>LPNX010034832.1:280144-428546 GCA_001517045.1 Pseudotsuga menziesii
ATTTTTTGGAACACATAATACATCACTGAAATGACCATTTTTTACTAGAACCGTTCCAGATCCTACAACACTTAGAGATCTATCCTCATTAACAAATATTTGTTTGGTGTTACATTCATGCATAGTAGAAAAGATGGCTTTATCCTTAGCCATATGATAAGATGCTCCAGAATCAATGAGCCATTCATTTGAAGTAGAAGAAGAAAATGCAGTATAAGAGTAACCAGAAGCACAAAGTGCATGTCCATGAGTGTTATATTTTGAAGATGAATATAGGCTGATGTTGTGCTTCTTCATTGCTGCTTCCAAGGTTGCCATTTTCTTAAAACATTTAGATTCATCATGATTACCTTTCCCAAAAAAATTGCAATGACGCTCAATCTTCTTTCCTTTTTGCTTGGAACCTTTGTCATTTTTTAAAGGAGGAGCTGACTGAGAGGGTTTGGGACCCTTGTTGTTTGGCTTATTATTGCGAGAATTTTGTTTCTTGGGAGGCTTGGACTTTTCTTTCTGTTGGGACGATAAGGCTTTCACAGATGTATCTGCATTGTTAATTATTCCAAGATGAATGAGCTTATCTTGCTCTCTAATTAAGGAATCACAAAAGGATTCAAGGCTAGGCTCTTGATAGCTAGCTGCAGGCAAGGATTCTTTCATGGAGTAGAATGTAGATACAAAAACAGAATATGCAGGTCCAAGTTTGGAAAGAATATGATAAATACATTGTTTGTCTTCTTTCTTAATCTTGCATTCTGCACATAAGAGTCTAAAAGTTTTATACTTAGATAAATAGTCTTGAATGCATGAAAAATCATTTGGATTCAAGGAAAGCAACTCATTCTCAAGTTGATGACCCTGAATTTCATTGTGTTTACCAAACACAGATTCCAACTTTTCCCAAGCTTTATCAGGTTCATCAATGCCAGATATGTGGAATAGCAAATCAGTAGAGATTGACATCCCAATCAATCCACGATCTTCATCACATCTATTTGTCTATTTAATTTTCTTATCATCATCAGTGGGTTCTGTTTCTTTCCCTAAGGTTATCCTGAAAAGTCCCCTACTTCGTAGAACATCTTCCATATGAGATTTCCACGAGAAATAGTTAGAACTTGTAAGTATAATATCATAAGGGACATCCATACTGTAAAATAATGGCTGAAAGAATAGAAACTAATTGTCTCGATGCAAAGAGCTCGAAAAAATATGCGGTTTTAAAAAAAACGACTCTTAAAACGGATTCTGGATGATGAAGTCATGCTTGATCAAAGAAAATGTTGAAGATGTCCCCAATAGTGACGTGGCAGATATTAACTTGACCAACTAAAAAAAAGAAGCCCCCTCTTCCCAAGATCAACCTTTGACAATCACTTTTTACAATAAAGTTGCTTTGTAGTGAATCACTTTTGTAAAATAAGTGATGTTCACTTTTACAATAATATGACTTTTTAAATATTGCGGCAATAAATTAAAAGACTTAAGTGACTCACTTTTATTTTATTATATTAATGTGAGATGCACTTTTACAATAAAGTAACTTGAAAATAGAAAGTGCATGCACTAAAAAGTAGCTTGATAAGACTTGAACTCAAGACTTATCAAGGTGTAAAGCAACTTTGGACCAAGTGAGCTAAGTTTAAAAGGTACGTAAAACTATGGAAAGAGGAAGGGGACTTTTTTTTTTTTACTCTTCTCTCTCGTTTTCCGTGCTTGCTTTCTTTTCCTGCAAATCACAAAAAAACGAAAAAACAAAAACAATTTTTTTTTCCACACAATGGGGTTAGATCTAGGTTAGCTTACCCGGAAAGTCTACGTTTTCAAGTTTTCTCGCTGTTTCTGATTTGCTGTGATCGCACAAGGTGCACGGCAAAGAGCATACGTAGCCGAGAAGACAAAAAAAAACTTTCCCTTGCTGTTTCTGATTCGCCACGATCACGCAAGGTGCATGGAAAAGAGCATACACAGTCAGGGAAAACAACAGTCCGAGACTAAAACATAAAATATCTAATAATAAACTGATAAAATATGAGAGATTAAAAAAAAACAAATCCGTCACTGTAACATTATACCTTCAAATTTACCGAAATGGGTGTTTCCGGAGTAAACGAAAACGGTTTTTGATGAAATGAAAACTGTTTCCAAATGGAAACGACACTCCGGACGCAATGGAATAGCTCCCACATGCCACAAATGCACAGAAAATCCAAAACCAGAAACCCTTTCAAAGTTTCGGCAACACCGGTTCCAGATCTTGATCAAAACCGAAAGCGACTCTTCATAAAAGCTCTGATACCATGTGAGGGTACACAGGGTACTCCCAAAGGACCAAACACCAAGAGAAACCGCTTCACACAAACAGATCATAGATCAATACACCAATGTTTGTCACGTGGTTAAAACCCTCGAGAGGGAAACAATCCACGGCCCCAGCCAAATAGCTACTTGGAGCAATTTATTATGCAAAAGAAAGAAAGTTACATGAGCTTCTCATAATCGATCAACTAGCCAAGGATCCTCTATACTCTTTAAATAGAGATCATAGACCAATCAGGTGTTAAGCCACGGATCAATGGTAGGTATGATCTAAGAGAAGTTGAACCGTCTGATCACTCTATGTCTAGAACATATCGTGACCGTTGCATTAGAATATTTACAAATGCATACTAATGCATACTAAAAAAACACACTTTTACCTAACAGATATATTACACAAGTTGATCTTAACTAACTCCTAAGTGTCTGAATATCCTAACACGATTTGTATTGAAACATGCCTGAACTGTCTAACTCATTATATTAAAACTTGCCACAATTCAATCTGATCCGAGATAAGGTCCCGGTGTTGCGTTCATTCCCACTAGAAGGATGATCCATTGTTGTGGGTTATAATCCTTCTTCACGTGAATTACATGATAACATATACCTACATAAAAACAATATATATATAATTAGAAGCCATTTGTTAAAAGCCAAAATGCATGTGAAAGCCAAAATACATTTGTTATGCATAGTCAACGTTATATTCTATTTGTTTTATGCACAACAAAGTAAAATGTGTGAGTGGCATTTTTATTTTCTTTGATATATTTTAAATATTAAATAATTGTCATGGTAATATAACCTAGGGCATTTTTTGAACTATATTCCATTATATATGTGTGTGTGTGTGTGTGTGCGCGCGCGCGCGCGATTTCCTGTTAATAAAAATAATGGTCATGTTATTTCATGTATTTTAACATATTAATATATTGAATCCCATGTGTTTTATGGATAACATATTTTATGAGGTGATTGCCATAGTTACAAACTACTAGTTAATGAATACTATATATGGATAACAATTAATGGATTAATATATGTAGATGATAAGTAATGTATGAAACAATGGTGATTTTTTTTTAATGTTGGTAATTGATTAGCATGGTTAAAATATTTTTAATTTGTTCTATGTTTTAAATGATTTAAAATTACAATCAGTTAGTGAACCAAAGCTTCAAAGTTAATTCATGATTTTGATTTGCCATATGCAGATATACAGGATCAGAAAAAGACAAAGGTAATTTTTTTTGTCAAAAGGGGTAAGCCAAACAATAAACCAATAAGAAACATGCGATCAAACCTAGTGCAGCACTTGAGACGGAAAGAAGGGTTGGATGGAATATCATAATGCTTATCATTTGCACAATATTCCATTTAATACATAAAAAATAATCAATTAGCCTTGTTTTACGTTTGATAGTTTTAATTAAATAAAATAAAGTAAAGGATAGATTCATTAAACATAGATGTACTAAATTATGGGTGCATGACCTAGGAAAGTAGTGAAAATGAAGTCATGAAAATGGACAACTTTCAGAGCCCAACACGCTCCTACCACTAACACATATTACTCATAAACAATAACCCCTTATGGTAATTTGTAATCCATAACACCCATAATCATAATGATCCTCAGTAACCCTAATCATAAAAAAATGTAACCCAACCTCTATAAACCCTGTTATCCTTAACCCTTGTAACTCATATGATCTCTAAGTTCGATATCTATAAGTCATTCAATCCATAATCCAATAATTATTACAAGAACTAACCTTTATTAACCTTAACATATACATCCATTGACCCTTAAAATATAAATGTAATATTTTTAAATAAATCATGTGTAAGTCTCTACACAAACCATTATCTATCAACATTAATCTCTTGACCAACAACATTGAATCCTTAAACCTCATCATGTTAACCATGATCCTAACCCTAAATAAAATAAATGTCAATTCTTATCCATTACCCCTAAACCTTAATCCTTAATCTTTAACCCAAAATGCTAAACATATACACTCTAAACCTTTATCTAGACAACCCTTAATTTTAACTTGCAAGCATTAAATTAAACCCTTATCCCATAACCCTCAAACCTCAACCCTCATTTATAACTACTAACATCAACCATTAACCCTATTCCTTAAGCCTTAATCACAACTCTCATCTATGTTTTGTAACTCTCGACCTTAAAACCTTAATTTCAAATAATCACTCTTAAGCTAAACAAAATTAACTTTAATGCTACCATCAATCCATGTATTATAACCCCTCAACCCTCACCCATAAACCATATAACAAATTACCTTCAGAACCGTTATAACTCTAAACACTTAACCCCTAAAATTCATATAAAATATGATCAATAAAATACCTAAATGCTGAATATTAAATCCTTCACCCATGATTTCTATCATATATTACTCCTTTAATCATTATGCCCTAATATTATAATTATTATAACTTCTAGTTTTATAAATACTAATCTTTATAAACACTTACCCATATAACCATTAATTTTAAACACCATGATCGATACCAACCCCAACTCTTATAACCTGAAACCCCTAATTATTAACAACAATCCCTTAAAATCACTAGCACCTAATCTTACATATTTATCTTAAGCCTTAGCTCTTATAACAATAAGTCCTTATAATTGGTTATCCATTATAACCCTTTACACCTAAGCATTATCGTATTAGTAACCCCTAAGTCTAACCCTTATGACCCCTTACTACCATAATGCATACAACTTGTAATCATTGTAATCTCTAGATCTAAACTGTCCAACCCTATAACTCTCAAAATGTAACCCTTAAATCCCTCAACCTCTATAAACACTGACCTCTAACTACTATAACCCATAAACCTTATAATTTCTTAATTGACCTCTAGCCCTTATAATTTTTTTCAATGAAAATATAACCCATATAACCCCTACGCTTTAAGCCTTTATCTTAAGCCCTAACTCTTGTAATGCTAAGCCCTTATAATTGGTCATCCACTAAAACCCTTTATGCCTAACCATTATAGTATTAATATCCCCTAATTCTAACCCTTATAACCCCTTACATCTATAGTGCATACAACTTGTAATCATTATAATCTCTAGATCTAAACTCATTTCATTGATCCCTATAATCACTAACCTATAACAATGAGAACCCATAATCCTTATAATTTCTTAATTGACCTCTAACCCTTACAATTTTTTAAATGACTAATATAGTCAATATAACAGTAATGATCCAACCCAAAGGACATTGAACCCAACAAGGAAAACATAAAGTGTCAAAAGGAAATAATAAGGCAAGCCAATTCAACAAGCATGCCTCATCGATCAATTAGATAATGTTGCATTTCAAATGCTATTATTTGCTTGATTTATTTTTAACAAAAGAAACTTTGGAATCATTCATTACAAGTGTTACTTGTCTTGCAACGACGATTATAGTCTTAGTACAATATTTTTAGATATCCTTATCAATTAATTCATTTTCATTTAAACATGTACATTGTTCTTACTACTTCATCAAACACATTCAACCATTACATTTGTACACAATGTATCCTTTCTTACCAAGATCTCATTAACCTCTTTTAAAGAATGTTACAACAACTTTAAAAGGAATAGTGATCCCTTCTATAGGTCCAATTACATAAGTTTCCCTTAACAAAACAGAAGTGGAATAAAACTCAACTTGACATACCAATAATTGAATATATTGACATGATATAAGACTTTTAAAAACAATTTTAATACAAATACACCACTTTGTTCCTTAACATGCAATAGTCATGTTAAGGGAAACATAAGTATTTGGAGAAACATCTCTCATCACACATGTATGCAAGTCTCCTATTGATAGATTTTGTCAAACACTTAGGATGCAATATTTTATACAAGCAATTAACTTACAACAACCTAAAGAAAATTGGATATAACATATTCAGAAGGCTTTCCTTTCAATATAGACATAGAAATATAGTTAAAGGTATGGTTAAATACCTCCTTGCGATAACCATCCCTTCCCCAAAAACGTCTTGATCACAAATTTGAGCTTTGAAAACTTCATAGGAAGAATCACAATGGGCGTTCCAAGTCCACATGGTATGAGTACCCCCAAAAGTCCTAAAACGAAATAGAAATGCCCAAAAACACATTACACTGAAAGCAGATAGAAAACTCAAATATATCTTGACAAATTGGAAAATTCAAGCATAAAATCAATCAATTTAGACCAATTTATTTCCATAATTTATGAATATGCTTCTACAACCTGATAATTTAAGGACCTAAATGAAAACCTTGCAATTTACAATTTCTAACTTCCATTCCCAAATTCCTTTCTCAACATCACATATATTTTCATTTAGGCATTTTAACAAACAATTAGTGACCAAGCTTTAGATATGCAAATAAACAGAGGGCTACATCACTGTATTTTACATGGCTTTTTAATTCACAAGGAGAATAGCCAAATAAATTATAATAACATCATGCCAATACAATATTTAGAATTTAAGAGGAATACAAAGAATTTACAAGGAATAATTGATCACACATCCTAAATTCAATTGAGCTTCAACCACCTTCACCTGCAAGAAAATTCTATCCATAACCATTTACTTTTAACCTTCATAATTTTTTTTTCCTTCCTAACTTAGTTTCCAAATTTTTTCTTGTATATTTTTTTACCGACAACAAATGATTCATTGCTAGTTGCATCCCACAAGTAAGCTCTTCCACTATTAGGTAAACCCTTTACTATAACCAAATAATACTTCTTAAAAAAAATAGAGTATGCATAACATCAATATGACATTCTATTCAAACCAATAAACTTAACAAACACTATAAGAACAAACGCATGCCTATAATCAATTTGACAATTACCATTATCCTATAGAATTCAATAACCAACATACTACTCCAAATTTTGTTTCCAAGTGCTAATCAATAGAGTTCTTTCCTGGCCAACTTATTGATTTTCCAACTGATTTCCTCACAACCTAACTCAAGAAAAACTTCTTTCCTTGAGAACCTTGATTTGTATAGGTTCACAACCATTTCCTTGACCAATTTTCTTCTTAGCAGAATATGTCTTGATGTTGAGTCCACCTCACCATGAATTTTCTATGGAATTTTCATCTCCACTAAAGTTTAAATTATTACAATAACGATCTTTTTGTCTTCTTGATTCAATCTATACAGGGAATTAAGTATATCCTAAGTCTGGTGAAATTTTGGAAACATCTCTCTATGCCATTCTTTTATCCCCCCATTCAAGGATCCCCTCCCCTCTATTTATAATATTTCCCTAAATTAAAAATTCATCTACATGAAAAATTCCTAATTAAGTAACTTCTATAATTAGTATTAATCAACCCCTTTATCTTCCTTCTCCAAAATTTTCCTATTTTATTTTTTTCCTAATTATATTTCCCCCATTTTTTATATTAAAATAACGTTATTTGAGTTCCCCCCCCCTTAAGTGTGTCAATATGTTATATAAATAGTAATAATAATAATAATGATAAATACAAAATACATAATAGATAAACAATATATAAATTATTAATCAACTAATCAATACTATTACTGTAACGAGGACACTACTCCTCCCAATATGTGCTTAATCCATATTTAAAGGAAGGCTTTCAATTGTAAAATATCATCAAATCATTTTATTCAATAGGTGTTATTCATTATAAAGATGGATCTCTTCTTTATCGCGATACAGGTTCTTCCATGACACACGAACTCGGTGTTACAGTGGTATCATAGCCCTTTCTTGGGCTTGATTTTAGGCCTTTGGCCATCAATTTGAATTAATTAAATTCATAAAAATAAGAAGTAAAAAAAGAAAGTTAAAAAAAGGAGAAGAAAAAAATAAGAAGAGAAGAAGATCTCATCAAAAGGGGAAAGAAGAAAGAACAAAAACAACATAAGGTTTATAAAACCAACCTTTGGTTTTATAAACCACACAAGGTTTTATTAAGCCATAATTCCCACGTTCACCCCAAAAAATAAACTATATACGTATAATAATATTATTATTTATAAAATATTAATTATTATTATCAATATTTTTTAATAGTTAATTGGATTTATTATTAATTTACTATTAAATTCTTCCATTAACCATGAAGTCATTTAAAGAAGAATTGGAAGAGATTGTCAATCAATTTAGGAGGAAAATGCAAGAAGCACTTGACCGTAAGGAACAATCGAAAGAAAAAGTTGTTGACAAGACCTTCAATGAAATAAGCCAACAAAGAAACTAGAGGCCTCCCAATACGAAGACTTGGAAATTAAATCCCAATCCAATTTCAAAGCTTGCAAGAAAAAACTGGTAAAGAAAATGAAAGGGATGGAATTGATGTCTTGGACATTAGATTGAATGACAAATCCATTTCCATGTCACCATCTAGTTTTCATATCATTAAAGATGAAAATGTGCCCATAGGTTTAATAAAAAAAATGCTTACACATTGTTCTCTACCACTTTTTCCAGATAAATATATTGATTTGATTTATGGAGTTGAAATCCATGGAAGTAGTCAATACCTACTTAAATAGGATGGGACAATTGACCAATGGTTCTACAAACACAAGTGTATATAGTTATGCAGACATGTTGTTATTTCCTGTTGCTTACATTCAAAATGATGTTGAATATAGTGGGTCCATTGCTGTCAAACCATATGACACAATGGTTATTGCAGCCACATGTTTAGGAAGTCCCATTTGTTGAAATACTGAGAGGGGGGTGAATCAGTGTGAGATCAATTTAAACATTTTTACCTTCTTTTAATCAGAGTATATCAATCATTATGTCATCAATTGCATAATCAAATTCATCATGAGTCATGAGAACAACATCACATCAAAAGAGACACATGAATATATGTAATTTTGATCTTTATTCATTATACATGGAATACTACAATCTTCTCTATTACAATCAACACCAACTGATGAAAATATAACCAACTCTCATAACAGGACCCAACTCTCGTAACAGGACCCAACCTAGTTTTCGTAGCTCCAACTAAGAAGGGTTTAACGATTCCAATCCTCAAGTGCAAGATTCTTCTTACAAGCAATCATATACTTATGCTGCTCAACTAACCTCTATCGCTCAACCAATATTTGATGCTCAACCAACTCATCAACACTGCTGGTCTATCTCTGCTCATCAATCTTCCGGTCAATCTCTGTTTATGAATTTGCCGATTAATCTATGTTGCTCATCCTCTTCTCTGCTCATCATTCTTCACTACTGCAACATTGATAATCAAAGCATCATCATCATCATAGAATATCAAGGCATGTATATTTCATCAAGGTCCCAATATTACCAACAAGGTCTGGAACAACATAGCGTATCCATTATAGCGTTCAAGGCATAATCAACATCATATCAGTAGCATGCATCATGTAGGTATGCAAGTATACATCAAAACTAATCCTCATCCAACCTTATATCATCACAAATATCTACCCATCATCTAGTCCGCTTTTATGCTTCTCAAGCATCATTATCATCAATAAGCCATCATAGTCATGTATTATAGGCATCATCATAGAATCTCATCATTTCATCACTGTGATTGTACTTCATTGTTCATATAAGTATACTATTGTATATTGTACTTACTCCACTCATACTACACTATTGTATACTTCATTGTATTATTTATCCTTATACAAGTGTACATAATCACTATACATACTTTCTTGTATGCATTCTCCACTATACTCCAATAGTTCAGGACTTCAATAAAAAGGAATGGACTGAGAGTTTCACATAGAACTAGGGCATACAATACATCATAAGGAAGAATGCATCATCATGGAATCTACATACCTCACTGTGCATATACCACAGTATGTATTGCTGTATACAAACCACTGTAAAGAATTAGAGTATGTGCATGCTTGACTGCTGCCTTATCTTTGAATTTAGGGCCCACCACCATGACTGAAATTTGGGCCTGTTTATGAGAAAGATCATCACCAAAAACCTCCAAAAATTGGACACCTAATCATACAAATTTGGATTGTATGACAGTTGTGTGATCAAGGTCTGTGTTAACCATGTAGCAGTGAACACCATCCAGACTTTGATGAGTACTCAAGCAGACAATGAACTCAAATTGTTTTCCTAGAATTAGACATGAAGATTAACCCCAAAGGAGATGCTCCTTGACTGCTGCTACAAAACAATATCCATTGTGATTATGTAGATTAGGGTACTACTGCCATCCTTCTCCAATTTTTCTATTGTTATGAAAAGAAGAAACCTCTATCATCAAACTCAATACTGATAGGGTAAAAAAAACATCCAACACTTCAGATGTATGCTACTTCAAATAATAGTAAAACTTCAAAGATCAAACTCGGGTATGCTCCTAGACCACAATATATTTCAAACCGTTGTTGTTGAAAATCCAAGGTCTCTCAGTCAGCAACCTTCATCCACTAGAGAAAGAAGAAAAGACAAAAAAAATTCTCCTGTGAAGATTTCATTGATTGCTCGTTCTCCATGAATTTCCTCAGTCAATTCTGCCTCAGTCGAAATTAGAGTTGATATTGCTCATTCAAAATTGTAAATTGCAAAAATGAAGACATGACTAGGTATTTATATTCATTTTGCACCATAATTTTGTGGAGACAACTTAAAGAAAATTTATATTTATGGATCTAACTTTCACATCATCAATTTAATATCATTGTATCATCATTTGATGGGGCTTTAGGGTTTGTCTTTAGTTCATTAAGGTCATCAAGTACCCTTAGCCAAGGGTATGACCTCTAGAACAAGGAATGTGTGTTATGTGTCCTTCACATCATCAATTCCAATGGTTTAACAAGCCATAGGGGATTCATTAAGGATCCCACAATAAAGGTGCCATCTCACCATCCATATTCACAAGGGGCCACAAACAAGGGTTGTTCGTTTCTGCCATAAGCAAGGGGCTCCACACACACATGAGCTATTTCAAGGATGTGTGCCATCGCTATGTCCTTGATAGATATGAGTATCAAATACCTCAATGACAATAGTACAAATTTCTATTGCCAATCACCATTAAACATGTGGGACTAAAGACCATCTTGTGGGTTCAAGGGCCTCTTCAAAAGTTTCTTCATCATACCTCCATGCAGGTTCATGGCCAACCATCATATAAGTGGGTGCAAGGTATTCCTTATGAACTTGGGACCATATTCAAGAATTATCATCTCCTTCATGGTTCATCATTCCCTCTAACCATATCAAGTGAAAGCAATGGGATTCATGACCACACCAAGGGAATCGAGGTCATCATCAAGGGTTCTGAGTCTTCATCAAGTCAACAATGAAGAAATAATCACTTTCAAGAGTGCAAGGACCATCAAAACACCAAGTGTGGGTCAAAGGACTTCTATGGAGATTCTTCATCAAGCAGGATGCTTCATGGGCTTCTTCAACCATATCAACCACACCAAGAGACCTCCAAGTTTCAAGATTCATCATGACATCACCTGTGGGATTTCTAGGCCTTTTTTGGGGGTACCATGACACCATCAGAGAATGAATGAACACATAATGGGTCATTAATGCTTCTCCAACCCATTTAGGGCTTCTCCATCATTCACAAAGGCTTCAACACCATTTGTAGGGTCTTCAGTACCATCAACAGGGTCTTTAGTACCATCAGCAGGGTCTTCATCATCTTCAATAAGGTGGTGACTTCAAGATCCAACCTTGTGGGTACAAGGACCTTTTCAATTGGGTACAAGGTGCTTCAAGGCACAAATACACTCTGTAAGGGGTCCAAGGAACTGGAAGTGGGGCTTGGTGGAATCAATGACAACCCGTGGGGTCAATCAAGTCCAATAATTTGATCAAACGATCTATAGATCAATGATTGGTAATTTGCTATATGTAACAACCTCAAGACCAGATGTGATGCAGGTCGTTGGACAAGTTGAAAGATTCCAAGCTGCTCCAATGGAGACTCACATTAGAGCACTTAAAAGGATCTTCAGATATCTCAAAGGGACTATGGACTTTGGACTTTGGTATCCAAAAGGAAATGAGATAACATTGATAGCTTATTCAAACGCAGATTGGGAAGGATGCATTGACGACAGAAGAAACACCAGTGGAAAAACATTCTTCCTAGGAAATTTTCTAGTATCCTGGTCAAGCAGAAAACAATATTCAGTGTCCTTATCAACAACAAAAGAATAATATATAGCAGCAACAACTTGTTGTACTCAGATTCTTTGGATGAAGCAAACCCTGCAAGACATACACATGACATGCGATGAGCTAATTCCAATTCTATGTGATAATATGAGTGCTATCAGTATCTCCAAGAATCCAGTCATGCAGTCCAATACCAAGCACATTCCTATCATGTTTCACTTTATTTGGGAACAAGTCACAGAAAAGAATATCAAGTTGGAATATATTGGTACAAAAGACCAGGTTGCTAACATCTTTACTAAGCCTCTCCTACGAGAGACTTTGAGTACCTTCGATAAAAATTGGGAGTCATACTATCTCCTAATTTATTTAATCCATCTGCAACAACACATCGACATGATAGTGGGAGAAATAATACTACAAGGAGTACCCTTTTCCATTGATTCCAAAGGGGGAGAAAAAGTGAACAAGGAAGGTAAAGGAAGGTTGTGCAAAGGGGGATTTTGTGATCAAAGGAAGCTCTTTCTAAAGGGGAGATTTGAAGTTGTCATGAATGACAAAGGGGGAGATTGTTTCCTAAATTGTCATTGATGCCAACAGGTATGTGTGTCGGTGTGTCTTGGTGCTCCTTAAGGAGCCCTTCAAGGTTAGAAGTCAATTAGTGTGGCCACTATGTCCAACACTATTAAGAAAGTTACAATATACGAACAACATTTATGTTTCTCAAAGGTTGAAGTTTTGGGTGTTAGATTTTTTTCATTTAAGCAATATGATCTTAAAATCTTATCTGAGAGAACAACATGCACAACAATAATCACAAGAGATAAGAGACACAAAGATTTTCCTCTGGGAAACCATAAAGGAGAAAACCTTGCAACTTTTTGAGAGATAAAATGAGCACCAATGGAAGTAGTAAAACCCAAAGATAGAAAAGATGATCTCCGTAGCTGTTCTCTCTCTCTCTCTCTCACTTGAGAGAGATTACCCTCTCTCACTCATGTGCCCCAATGAGTGAGTGTGTGTGTGTTAAATAGAGAGGGTCACTCTCTATTTATATTCTTTTGTTCACTTAATGTCCACTCCAACATGTCGGCCTCACTTAACAATTACTTACTAGGGTCAACATCTCTATGAGAGTCTAATAACCCTAGTGCCCCACAACTATGGGGACTTTCCCCTCCAATAAACAAGGAGGGTTAACCTTGACTCAATTGTGGGGACTATTGCCCCAACTTACAATGGAGGGTTAACCTCAATGACTTTACATGACTTGTTTACATTATTGAATCTCTCGATAGGAACATCGAGGCATGACATGACTCAATTACATTACAGATACTTCTTGCAATAAACATCGAGGTACAATACATAAAATATACAAGTGAATACATTTTGAAGTTACAAATACATCAACACTCCCTCTTCACTAGGAAGGTATTCTCTCGACACAATTTATTAGTACAAGTATTCTTCTCAGTATCATCTAGATCATCATCAAGTCATCTTCATCTTCAAGTCATTTTCATCTTCAAGTCATCTTCATCTTCAAGTCATTTTCATCTTGAAGTCATCTTCATCTTGAAGTCATCTTCATCAAGTATGGATCATCACTGGATCATCACTTGATCTGGAGCATCACTAGATCATCGTCAAGTCTGGATCATCACTGGATCATCATCATCATCACTGCTTCCGCTATCTCAACCAAATGGTGTTATCTCTTCATTCTTCTCATCATAGGAAGTTCTACAGATCTAGCCCTTTTTCATGTTGGTTGTAGGCCTAGCCTCCATGTAGGTCTTCATCGACAAAGCCAACCCTTTTTCATGCTAGATGCATATCTACAGAGCCAGTCCTTTTTCATACTAGATGTATTCCTCTTTAGAGCCATCCCTTTTTCATGCTGGATGTATCATCATAGAGACAACCCTTTTTCATGCTGGATGTGTCATCATAGAGCTAGCCCTTTTTCATGCTGGATGTGTCATCACAGAGCTAGCCCTTTTTCATGCTGGATGTGGCACCAACACAGAGCCATTCCTTTTTCATATTGGATGTGTCATCACAGAGCCATCCCTTTTTCATACTTGATGTGGCATCATAGAGACAGTCCTTTTTCATACTGGATGTGGAATCATAGAGCCAATCCTTTTTCATAATGGATGTGGCATCTACACAAAGCCAGTCCTTTTTCATACTGGATGTGTCATCACAGAGCCAATCCTTTTTCGTACTGGATGTGGCATCTACACAGAGCTGGTCCTTTTTCATATTGGATGTGGCATCTACGCAAAGCTAATCCTTTTTCACACTGGATGTGTCATCACAGAGCTGGTCCTTTTTCATACTAAATGTGGCATCAACACTTATATCTTACCATGGAAGGAACCAATCCTGCCTCCATGTCAGAAAGGCACAACGCTTACATCTGACCATGGAAGGAACCAATACTGTCACCATGTCAGAAAGGCACATCACTTACATATGACCATGGAAGGAACCAATCCTGTCACCATGTCAGAAAGACACATGAAATCATCACTTCCCCTTGGAAGGAACCTCGATCTGGAGAACACCAAGCTTCTCCCTGAAGTACTCAAACTTCACTCTGGCCATTTCTAGCATAGAATCACATTAGGGCTGATTACGTCCAAGGATAACCTATGAGCTTCGCCAGGACCGATTACATCTGAGGACAACCTACATGACCGATTATGTCTGAGCAACTTACAAGCTTCACTAGGATTTATGCTCAGGCAACCCGTCTCATCGGATATGTTAGAACTCCCTCTTTCAAGAGATCTCGATCTGGATCACATACTGGAGCTTCACTGCTCCTCTCTCCACTATACTCAGTGCCACGCATGACTGCTTCCTGCTACACCAAGAAGTGCTCTTCCTATCAATGGCACTGCCTACCCAATTCAAATCCACATAACCCTCCTGGTTAATCTTTAGATTCGTATCATACTTGAGCCCATACTCAAATGTACCCTTCAGGTACCTCACTGCATGCTTTGTAACAATCAGGTGAACATGTCTCAATGTGTTCACAGCAAAGCAAATATCTGGTCTCGTATTCGTCAGTACATCAAGGAACAAATCATCTAACTATACATCGTGGCATCAACCATCTATGATGAAACACCACTCAATAGATTCAGGTTCGATGCCATAGGTGTGGTCATGGCCTTGCAGTCCATCATCATAAACCTCTTCAGGATCTCTACTGCATACTTCCCTTGTCCCAGGGAGATTCCATCCGCATTCTGCAACACCTCCATGCCTAGAAAGTAGTACATCATATCCAAGTCCTTCATCTCAAACTCAGCAGCAAGTCTCCTTCTTACAACTCTAATGAGTTCCTCTTTTATGTCAAGAAGAAGTCATCAACATGTAACAAGAGCATCACTGGTCTTCCTCCTTCAAACTTGAAGAAAAGGTAAAGCCTAAAGTCATCAGTAATCTGTCCATCCTGTCGTACCATGTCAAACATCAGGATATTCTGTAGTCACTCCCTCTGAAGCGGAGCATCATTCTCCCTCTGTCTTTCATACTTTATGCTTTGAAACATTACTGGAGTGACAAGTAGCTTCCTCTGCTACTAGTATTTTATGTATCCATCTAGGATCACTGGATACCAAGATCCTCTATCTTGAACCTTTTAAAAAGTTCTTCTCGTACCCATCTATGAGATTGTCATCCTTTATAGGCTTTCATCTTCAACCTTGTAGCAAAGGTTAAGATCTTCATCACTGTAGGTGATATTCAAGCTCCTCATGTATGTGTTATCCGATGGGTGTCTTCTGAGCTCGTACAAGGCCTTCTTTAATTTGCACACATGAGTCTATTTTTCATGTGCCTCAACTCCCACTTGATGCAAATGTCTCTTCGTAGTTTATGCCTTCTTTCTGTGAGAAGCCTCATGCTATGAATCCTACCTTGTATCCCACGATTTTGTCATCTATTGCATGCTGGATCTTGTAGATCCACATGGAAGATACTACGGACTTCCCTTTAGGTCTCGATACTGCATCCAAGACATCATTCTTCTTGAACTGGTAATCTCCTTCCCTTTCTTCTTAGCTACTTCTTCATAGCTGGAAGGCTCTGCATCAATGATGTCGCTCAACGGTGTCACATAACTAGAGTGTCTCTGAGGCCTCTTTCTTTCTTTGAAAGTATCATCATATTATCCTTCATCTTGGGTTCTTTCTTGAACTGTCATCACTTGTTCCTCGGAACACGTCTCATCCTTATTTTCTTGTAGGTGATTGTACACGATATTTCCTATAAGTCAAATACATCAATTTTATGGTTAGAAACATTTCATAAGGTATGTTCACAATGGAAAATTCTTATGCATAAATATATGATCATGCAACTATTTTATCCAATAAAACATTCATCCATATCTCACAGAAAATTTCTAGATGCCTTCCATCTCTACCAGGACAACATTGAGATTGTGCACTAATACAATATGTCAGCAAAGAGGTTTCATTCTAGATAAGTAGCAATGGAGAGTTGTATAGCACCATGAGCTACTTACCCATCACATGCATATTAGTAGTACACTGTCATTAATGCAAACATTCTATCATGCAAAACACATCAATTGAATATAAAGAAGTGCATAACAAAACAATATCATAAAATGACAATTGAATACCTATCTTTATTTGTTTCATGGGTAGAATCCTTCTTGAGCCTTCAGCTTCATCATCTTCTTCATTCATCATTTCTTATCCAAATGATAAGATGGATAAGAGGTTCGTCAAGAGTTGAGTCCTTCGTATTCCTCATCGCTTGAGGGATATTCTTTGGATGGTAAGAGCTTGATCTTCACTTACTCCCATCTTCTTTTCTCTTATTATGAGTCGAGCTTCTTCTTGTGTGTGCTCTTCCCAGAGTCTGCTGAAAGTAATAACTTCCTTCTAGAACACATTCCTAGAATGAATGAATCCCATGATCCTAGGAGGCCATTCAAGTTGGTTATCACAACTTCTGCATTCTCCACTTCTTCTTCTACTGCTTCAAGTTGTTCTTTGATTTGAGAGACCCTTGTAAAGTATGACTGTATGGTCTCTGCATTTTGGATCTTCACATTCTTCAATTTTTTTTCTCAAAGTAATCTTTCGATTTATGTTCTTCCCTTCAAATAGCTTGGTCAAGGAATCAAACATATCTTTTGGTGTCTTTAGGGAAGACACTTGTGGTATAAGGTGATCCATGATTGAATTAGCAATGATCTTCTTGGCCTTGACCAAATTCTTCTTGTGTAAGGATTTTAGCCTCATCTCCCTCTATAATTGGAACCTCTCCACTTATGTAGGTGTCCAATTCATTTTCTTCAAGAACCAACGAGATCCAATACTTCCATGTTTGGAATTTATCATTTTCACCAAAGTTGTCATCAAGCTAGCGTGACTAGAAATGTGAAACTCAAATGTAAATAGAAAAATATTAGATCTTACCGATTTGAGGTGTCCGTCCTGGTTCGAGAGCTAGTTGGTCTAGGGTTTGTTAGAGAAACCCTAATTTTCAAAACTTGAAATCTTTCAGATTTGATTGGATAGAAAGATAGAACTCTTCAAGGCGATCTGTCCAATGTACTCCTTTTCTGGAAACAATGGAGGGAAGCTTTCGGAACAGGAAGCCCTAGTTTACCAATTTCTTTTGCAGCAATTTTTGATACTGTTTCTGTGGTATCTCCGAAAGTAATGCTCCTTTCTGTCTAAAATTTAGTACTGAGGTAGCCTCATCTATCCTTGTTCCAACACCACATGTCTCATCAGAATTGGTTTCACCCATTGGGACATATGAGAGTTTTCTCAAGGTGACCTGTTTTAGAACTGTTCAACATAGAGAAGTTGTACGGATTGCCACGTGTCACTGTTTCATCTTCGGGGTCTAAAAATTTTACCACAGAAATTATAGTCTATGCCCTTTCTGGAACATCTTTAGAAATTTCATTTGTACCTTTGTAGTCCGAGATATATCAATTCTCTCCAGGTGTCTTGTTTGTGGAGGAATCCTGGGAGAGGCTGGAACCCTAACTTGGAGGAATCATATGTCCTAGAATATAGCGAATCCGAGGCTGAAACTTGGACACAGTGTACATAAAGAATTTATCTTTGACCTATGAATGTTTTGACACCTGAGCCTTCTCCAATATCGATATATAGAAAATCTACCAAAACTATCAGTTTCAGTATTTTACGGTTTTTCAGTCCCGGGGTCAAACTAGGGTTTGACTTTCCCAGAGTTTTACCCAACCAAAAATCTTGACCCAAGTCTCTAAACTTTGATTTTGATAAGGAGATAAATCCTATGCTGGGCTCACTCAAAAATTCCTCTTCTGTAAAAACCCTTAATTTCCCGCACCAAAAAGTGAAAATGACCGGAATCAAATTTCGCTTCGACAGAAAGATGCGCCCTTCAATGGAGAGTTGTCCTAGCCTTCTTTTGCTAATGGATTGTGGAGATAGATCCAAAAATTAAGAATCTCTAGCTTCTGCAGCTGCAGAGTGTCTTCTTCTCAGGTTAGCTCTGATACCATGTTAGATTTTTATCATTTAAGCAATATGATCTTAGGATCTTATCTGAGAGAACAACATGCAAAACAATAATCACAAGAGACAAGAGACACATATTTTCCTCGGGGAAACCATAAAGGAGAAAAATCTGCAACTTCCTCAGAGATAGAATGAGCACTAATGGCAGCAGTAAAACCCAAAGACATAAAAGATGATCTCCATAGTTGTTCTCTCTCTCTCACTAGAGAGAGCTTCTCCTCTGTCACTCATGCGCTCTAGTGATTCATTGTGAGTGTGTTAAATAGAGAGGCTCACTCTCTATTTATATTCTTTCGTTCACTTAATGTCCACTCCAACATATCAACCTCACTTAACAATTACTTACTAGGGCCAACATCTCTATGAGAATCTAATAACCTTAGTGCCCCACAACTGTGGGGACTTTGCGCTTCGATCAACAAGGAGGGTTAACCTTGAATCAATTGGGGGACTGTTGCCCCAACTTACAATGGAGGGTTAACCTCAATGACTTTACATGACTTGTTTACATTATTGAATCTCTCGATAGGAACATCGGGGCATGACATGACTCAATTACATTACAGATACTTCCCAGAATAAACATCGGGGTACAATACATAAAATATACAAGTGAATACGTTCCGAAGTTACAAATACATCAACATTGGGAATAATCATGAGGAATTCAAGGACAATACGAGTCAATGAAGAATCCATGGACAGTTTGATTTAGAGGAAACTAGTAAATGACATAAAGAATTCCAATCAAGGTGACGTCGATTTAAATGTGTTTCATTCTTGTAACAACCACCAAATAAATTTGGAATGGTTAACATTAACGTGCACACTTCCTAAAACTATAAGATGGAATCCATTTAGAATAATATGGCTTGAGGAAACTAATAAGGCTTACATTGATGTCTTTAAACTCCATGCACTTAATGATAACAATCACTTTGATTTCCAAGGTCAAGGAACACCTCTTAAAAATATTTCCATTATTATGACATCTAACGTAGGATCCACAACTAGTGAAAAAGTGGAAGTGAATATTCACAATTCCTCATAAATGGAATCCAAAATAAGATATGAAAAACCAATAAGTACAAGTTGTATTGTTTCAAAAACTCACCACTTAAGCATAAAGGATTACAATACAAGTTCCAAAATCACGTCCATAGAATGAAATCAATACAAGATTGCAGTGTTCGAGTTAGCACTTCAAACACAACCCATAATAAGAGAGCATCAACTCTCTCAACTTTGAGTACAAAGATACCCTAAGGGAATGGAAATGTCACATAAATAATAATAATAATAATGATAAATACATAATACATAAACAATGTATAAATTAATGATCAACTAATCATTGTAAAGAAAACACGTCTCCTCCGAATAGGTTCCTAATCCATATTTAAAGGTAGACATTCAATTGTAAAATATCATCAAATCATTTTATTCAGTATGTATTATTCATTATGAAGATGGATCTCTTATTTATCTAGATATAGACTCTTCCATAACACACAGACTCGGTGTTACACAATAACTCTTTAACTAATTTTTCTTGGGGATGTCACTAAAATTAATTTGGCTTATCTCCTACAACCACGACTTAATAGAGGTGTGGAGTTTCTCTTTGCAGAATGTAGGAACACTACACTTATGTTGAGGAGACAAGGATACAAGATCCATATTCCATGATCGAGATTCAAGCACGCAGTGATAATTTTGAATCATTACTCCCCAACAACCAATTTTTCCATATTCAAATCTAAGTCATGCTAATTTTAGTGACACCCCAAGACAAATTAGTTAAAGAATTGTTTACCCACTTGGGAGGGGAAAAACTCAAATAATTTTTTTTTAATTAAAAATTGGGGGAACTATAATTAAGAGAAAATATAAAATAGGGAAATTTTGGAGAAGACACATAGGGGTATGATTAATACTAATTATATAAATTATTTAATTAGGGATTTTCCATGTAGATGAGTTGTTAATTTGGAGAAATTTTATAAATAGAGGTTCGAGGATATTTGAAGGGGGAGAGAAAGGAATTACATAGGGATATGTTGACAAGTTTTCACCATACTTAGTATAAACTATAATTCCTTGCATAACTTGAATCCGAAAGAGGGTGAAGCTAGTTATTGTAAGAATTTATAATTCAGTGGAGATGTAAATTCCATATCAAATTCAAGGTGAGGTGGACTCACCATCAAGACATATTTTTCTAAAAGAGAATCCATGCCTCTGGCATGACATGGTTGTGGCTTACACCCATATGATGGAATTTTGGAAAGGTCCCATCTTGTGACTTGAACATGTACACAAACAACCCCATATCAAGTATATGCTTTTTAAATATAACCTTATTATCTCAATCATATGTTTCCCCTACGCAAGTCCTATTACAAAAACAACATGCTTCCTTTGAATCCTTAATTTAAACTTCAATATTTCATAAATGGACTTCTGCAGTCCTTCATGTCCCCATGGTAACTAAGAAATCTAGAATTCCCTACCATGATTCACACTAGTTCATTATCCCAAAACATAGTAATCAATCCACAAATAAATCACATGCCACAATCTCTACATAACAGTCCATCCACAAGTAAATCACAAGTCACAATCTCGACATAGAAATCCATTCACAAGTAAATCATATAATATTTTTTCATTCAAACATACATTTCATCACAACTTATACATTGACATAGATACACGACGTATATTCGATAATGTACAAAACATTACATAGGACTCCTCCCCATACTTATAAGGTATCATCACACATCAAATTTTGTTAATTTTTTTTTCCTAAATAGGTATAAAACAAAATCATGCAAGAGGGTATTACACACTTCCATTTTTGAAACAAAACTCTGGCCCAAAGTTTCCTAAGTGAACAAAAATGGATATTTGAGGCACATAGATGTTGCACCCTCCCAAGTAGAAAAGTTGTGACAATAAATGTCCCATTTGACCTTTACCTGGTCCACTAGGCAGTGCCTGAGTTGTTAGGGGCGACAAACTAGTATACATATTGGTTTTGCCTTCAGAACCCCCTTTCTTGTAACTTGAAAATGATTCAATTGTTTCCAATACAAAATATGAGATGGATATGGAATATAATGTCTTAAAACAAATACATGAAAAAAATTATGCATACTTTGTAGTACTAGTGGCAAATAAGGGTGATATGCCACAATTCCAATCTTCTCCAAGATCTCAAATGGATCCACAAATTGAGGGGAAGGCTTGTATCTGTTCCCACACTTTATGTAAGTGTTCTTGGGTTTACCTCACAATAAAACACTATCTCCCTACTTATAACTATGATCCACAATATGCACCTCAACATAGATCTTTTGGCCCTTTTCTTCCTTTAGTATTTGAATAATTAAAGTTATATGTTCTTTTATTTCCTAAATGATTTCAGGTCGCACCAAGATTATGTCTTCAATATTGTCCCAACTTAAGGGAGTTCTGCAAGCTCTACCACATAGTAGTTCAAAAGGTGTCATGCTAATATAACTATGGAAGTTGTTATTATAGGGGGACTCCACCAATGGAAGATGTTCTTCCCATTTGGTTTACTGGTCCATTACATACGTGCCAATCATGTCTTCTAAAACTTGATTCACCCTCTCAGTTTGGCCATCAATTTCATGATGATATGATGTGCTAAAATTCAGTTGAATATGAAGGGTGATTTGGAATCCAATCCAAAATATTCTAGTGAACACAGAAGCAATATCAAAAATTATTTCCATTGGAAACCTAGAGTCTCACATTTTTTTTAATAAACACTTGTGCTATTTCGGGAGATTTTTAGTGTGATTAAATGGAATGAAACGAATAGTTTTAATAATTTTATCCACCACTACTAGGATAGAGTTTTGTCTTCTATCATTTAACGGTAACTCTACTATCAAAATTCATTGATATCACTTCCCATTCAGACATAGGAATGTAATGAGGATGAAATAATCTTGCCAAATGTTGATGCTCAACCTTTATAAGCTGACATTCCAAAAATTTAGCCACAAAATAGCTACAACCTTTTTCGTGCTTGACCAAAAGAAATTGGGATTCAAATCAACATACATTTTTTTCACCCTAGGATGGGTTGTATACAAGGAAGTGTGTGCCTTATTCAAAATCAGCTCAGAAATACCTTCTCCTTATGGAATATTGATGCTTTTAAAGAATATTACCAATCCATCATCATAAAAATAATACCCTTCTAGCTTGGGTTTCCAATCATATTTCCCACACAACATAGATTTTACTTCTAAACATCAACTATCATCTCTTTGAGCATTTAAAATATGCTCTCTTAAATCTACTTTTAAAAGAATTACATAAAAAATACAAGGCCTTTTACTAAGTTCATAAGACACTATGTTTAGAGTTCCTTTGATATAAGTAATATCAAAGCATACTCACCTCAAATATCTCACCAACGTCTTTTCGTTGCATTCAAATCCTTTTGAGAGAATAGATGTTGCAATCCACTCTGATTAGTTTTCGGCTCAAATTTTTGACCCACAAGATAATGTGTCCACAACCTCATAGAATGGACTAATTCTACCTACTCCAAGTCATGAGTTACATAATCTCTCTCATGGGATCTTCACTTCCTAGAAGCATACACGATCACCCTTCGATCTTGAGAAAGAAAAGATTGCATTCTTAGTACAATAGTTTGAGGTACCCTTATTAATTAATTAATTTTCATTTAAACATGTTCATCGTTTTTAATAATTCATCAAACACATTCAACCATTACATTTGTACACAATGTAACCATTCTTAGCAATATCTCATTAGTCTCTTTTAAAGGATGTTACAACATCTTTAAAAATAATAGTGATCCCTTTTATATGTCCAAATATGTAACTTTTCCTTCCTTAACAAAATATAAGAGGAACACAACTCAACCTGACTTACCAATACTTGAATAGATTGACATCATTTAATTATTTTAAAAATAAACTTTAATACAACTAAATTGAACAATTCCTCAACATGCAATAATTGCTCATCCATTTGATAGCTCCTCCAAATAGGTTAAACACATACCCACTTGTATATCTTTTGCGATCAAGGTCTCCAACCCATACTGCATCAACAAAACCCTGTACATCTATTACTCTTCCTAGTCTAGGTATTCCTTAGTAGTAGATTGCATACTTTGTGTTGCCACGCAAATACATGAAGACCCTCTTTACAGCTGTCCAGTGCATGAACAATGTCTAGTGTGGTACAAACCATTGCATACATCAAACTACCAACTACACTAGCATTTGGAACTCATACCATATCTTCGTCCTTTTCCTATTGCTATTAGGGAATTGTTCCTATGGTTGGGTTGAGACCACAAACGTACCAGGGGTATAAAGACTGATATACAAAGTTCTGTATGTACAAAAATAAATAAGGGTTCAATGGTTAGAAGAGTTCATAAATTACAAACTACAGGTTGATCCAAGCTTTCCTTTAGCCCTAGTCTTGCTCTCCAATCTAAGAGACCTGGAAAACAACTTCAAACCTTCCTCAAAGATGCAAACAATCTGATAAACATTAACATGTGATCATAAACAAAGATGCAACATCTCTCATACACTGATTTGGAAATGGAAGAGCATCAAATCTTTATTAATCAATGGAATAAGTACAAGATATACCTTCTCCTCATGCAAGACACGTAGTGAAACCTTTAATCTGGATCTCATGCTTCTCTCCTCCAAGATTCTTAGCCTCCAATATCTGTAGAAAAGGGAGATGGAAGCTAGGGAAAAGGCATGGGGGATGAGAGTCCCAATTTCACCAGCATAACAATATCAAAGGCGAAGTTCCCTTTCATGGACCCATATCCCTCTCTTACATAGTAATATTAATAGTTAGGGTTGAGGATGGATCAATTATAACCGAAGAGGCAGTTCCAAAACTACCCAAACCACCCAAAAGTCGATAATTTTATATTTTCTAACCACAAAGTAGTTATACATGGGTTTCCCACTGACAAATCGCAAATGAAAAGTTGAAATACGTAAGTTTCCTTCTAACAACTTGCGTATGGGAAAAAAATGAAATTTTTGGGGTATTTGCAAGAGTTTTCAGGAGTTGGTTTCTTTTTCAAAGTTGTTCGTTAGTCCAATACCTTTCCAATGGTCTCAAAATGAGGTTAAATGAAGTTACAAAACTCCATATATGGCCCTTCCATCAACATGTTTCCTTTGGGTAACTGATAGTAATTTTCATGAAGTGTCGTCATGCGACCAAACATGTAAATGTCGTCACAAATGAAGAAGTGCCATTTTTGGCTATAATGCCTATATCTTGGGACACTGATCTATAGATAACTTTAGACCTACATGAATAGGGACCTTGACTGGCTTACTTTCCTACATGTTAATCTCTGTAGTACTGTCTCAACATATTTCCTTTGAGTCAACTAGATATTCATGTTTGTGCGATGTCTCCTTATCTCCATTCCTAGTATGAAGTTTGCAGCATTGAGATCCTTCATGAAATATTTGGAGGATTGCTGAGACTTCACCTCATTTATGACATATTTGTTGTTTCCAATCAACAACATTTCCTCAACATACAATACTATAAACCTTGGTTGGTACAATTAGCCACAGGTATGAAACATAAAGTTTCAGAAATAGTTAAAGATTGTGAGGTAAACCTGAATGGTTATCCTATGAAAGTAAACCTGAACATCCTACCTTTAGGATCATATGACATACTTATCGACATGGACTGGTTGAAACAACACCATGTCATGATCGATTTCTTACACAAGTCAATATTGTGTATAGATAACCAAGGGAATCAAGTGAATATTCAAGATGTACCATAGAAAGTTTCGGTAAGGTAGATATCTGCTTTATAAGCAAAGAAGTGCATTAGAAAAGGCTGCAAGTTGTTTGTAGTAAATATCTGAGACATAGTGGCTGAGAGAGAACAATGCATAGAGGAATTTCCTGTTCTTGTAGAATTCAAGGAGATATTCCCTGAGGAAATCCCTTGATTACCTCCGAAATGAGACCTAGACTTTTCCATAGAACTGACACCAGGATCAGTTCCGGCTTCAAAAGTCCCTTACTGTATGAGTGCACCAGAGTTGGTTGAACTTAAAATACAGTTGTAGGAATTGATTGAGAAAGGATATATCTGACCAAGTGTGTCCCCTTGGGGAGCATCGATATTTTTCGTAAAGAAGAAGGATGGTACGATGCAGATGTGCATCGATTACCATCAGCTTAACAAGATGACTATCAAGAACCGGTACCCACACCCTAGGATTGATGACTTGTTCGATAAAGTAGGAGGAGCCAAAATATTTTCAAATATGGGCCTGTGATCTGGATACCATCAGGTATGGATTCACAACGAGGATATTCACAAAACCGCCTTTCATACAAGGTACGAGCACTACGAGTTTGTATTAATGTCATTCGGATTGACCAATGCACCCGCAAAATTTATGTGTATGATGAATAGTATATTCAATAAATATCTAGATAAATTTGTTTTGGTATTTATAGAAGACATCCTAATTTACTCTAAGAGTAAAGAGGAACATGAAGAACACCTTCACATAGTACTACGAGTGTTACGAGAACACCAGCTTTACGCTAAGTTTAGTAAATGTGATTTTTACAACCCACATATATAGTACTTGGGTCACATTATCTCAGAGACAGGGATAGCTGTGGATCTGGAAAATATTAGAGCCATAGAAGACTGGCCTACCCCTACTAGTGTCATCGACATTAGGTCCTTTTTGGGATTATTTGGATATTATCGAAAGTTCATTGAGAACTTCTTGAGAATAGCTTGTCCCATGACCACTTTGCAAAAGAAGGCAAATAAGTTCTTATGGATGACCAAGTGCGAGGAAAAATTTCAAAAGCTTAAGCAGCTTTTGACAACTACACCAATACTATGAATTGTGTATCCCGATGGGGATTTCGTTGTTTGCATGGATGCAAGCAAGGAAGGGCTCGAAGGAGTCCTCTTGCAGAATGATTATGCGATATGTTATGAATCGTGAAAGTTAAAAGAACATGAGAAGAATTACCCCACACATGATATTGAGTTAGCTTCCATCATTCACACATTGAAGATGTGGAGGCACTACCTCATGAGAAGGAAATTCCTTCTGAAGACATACAATATGAGTCTAAAGTATTTATTCGAGCAACCAGATCTGAATGCCAGGTGAGCCAGATGGTTAGATTTCCTTAGTGAGTAGCATTTCAAACTAAAGCATATTAAGGGAAAAGAGAACAAGATTGCAAATGATTTGAGTCGATGAAATCATATGATATATGAGGTGACTTTAATTCAAACCATCTCAGATTTACACGAGAAGATTCAAATGGGAAACAGAGTTGACCCTTTCTATGTATAAATCCTCAAGAAATTCCAAGAGGACAGGTTGTTTCAACAACAAAAAGAGTACAAAGTAGAAGAAACACGATTGATATGGTCCAAGGAAAGATTGTACGTTCCAGAAGGAGGGAACATTCGGTTCGGCATCCTCACAGAATTTCATCGGACACCCTACTCGGGGCATCCAGGATATCAAAATATGATATCCGCCGTTAAGAGACATTTTTTCTGGTCTAAGTTAAAGGCTAACATTGTGTTGTTTATTGTGAAATTTCAGGAATGTCAGTTGGTCAAAGCCGAGCAATAGTATCCTTCAGGATTTCTGCAGCCGTTACCCATTCTGGAATGGAAGTGGGAGGTCATTAGTATGGATTTTATCACCAGTATACCGAAAATTAAGAAACAAAATGATTCTATCTGTGTAGTATTTGAAAAATTGTCAAAAGTAGCACACTTCATTCTAGTGAAGTCGACCTACAAAGCAGTACAAATTGCCGATATCTTCTTGAAGGAGATATTTAGGTTGCACAAAATACCCAAGGAAATCATCTCAAATCGAGATAGAAAGTTTACCGAAATTTTTTGGAGATATTTATTCTCCGGATTAGAGACGCGGTTGAAGTTTAGTGTTGCTTATCACCCACAGACAAATGGGCAAACAAAAAGGGTAAACCAGATTGTTGAGGACATGCTTAGGATGTATGTCATGAACAACCCCACTAAGTGGGAAGACTACCTACATATTGTAGATTTTGCGTATAACAACAATTATCAGACTTCTGCCAAGATGAGTCCCTTTGAGGTACTCTATGGATGGAAGTGTAGAACATCGGTTACTTGGAATAGCCCGGTGGATTGGCTCATGTTAGGGCCTGATTTATTAAAGGACTTGGAACAGTTGGTTACCAAGGTCTGGGTGAACCTTAAAGAAGCACAAGACCGCTGTAAAATTTACGCGGATAAGAAAAGAAAAGAAAAATATTATCAAATAGGTGATCATGTCTACTTGAAAGTAAAAGCAAAATGGAGTTTGTTGAGCTTGGGAAGGTGTGCTAAGTTAGAACCTAGGTTTTGTGGACCTTTTGAAACATTGGCCAAGAGAGGGCCAGTGGCATATGAACTAGCATTACCCACGCACATAAGAGTCCATAATTTTTTCCATGCATCATTATTAAAGAAATATGTTTATGATACTAAACATGTGTTTGATTGGTCCTTATTATAGGTGGAACCTGAAGGAGAGTTTTCCCCTGAACCTCTTCATGTATTGGACAAGAGAGAGGTGCATCTCAGGAAGCGCACCATAGTCCAGTTGAAGGTGCAATGGAAGCACTTCAAATCCGACGAGGCTACTTGGGAGAATGAAGCCACCTTGAGAAAGGCTTACCTCGCCTTGTTTCATGATCTCATTTCGAGTCCCTAGAACACCAAGGACGGTGTTGTTCTAAGTGGTGAGGGATGTAATATCCTGAATTTTGGACCTAACACTTATGGGCATGAGCCCATTGATTATGATGTCACCTTGATGTTTTATTTTGATATACTGGGTCGAAGACCACATTGCATATGAATAGGATGATTTGTTTGATATATTGGGCATAAGCCAATTGCATATGATATATATATATATATATGTTTGCTTGTGTTGGGCATGGACCCTGAAGCACATGATTGATGAGATGTTTTGTGTTGAGCAAGGAGCTATGGAGCACATTGGTAAATTAATGTTTTGTGTTGAGCAAGAAGCTCTAGATCACATGAGTCTTGAGATATTTGCGTTGAGCATGAAGCTCTGGAACACATGAAAATATAATTTGGAAGTGTTGGGGATAATCCCTGTAGCCTTCCATCATGATGTTGAGCATAAGCTCTGGAACATCGGATCCTTGGCCATTGTATCCCTAGGTGTATCCTACAAGTACATCCTAGCATTAGTGTTGAGCGAAGAGCTCTGGAATTGCACTAAGTTTGTAACTCCCTATTTTTAGCATTAAGTATGGGCTCTAGTAAGCGGTAGGAGTTACTAAAAAGAATTAATGATTCCTGAGTGAAAACAACTCGAGAAAAATATTGATCTCATTTGACTTATTTATAAGTGATTAAATGAAATTTATAATTTTCTTCATTCTCATCAAGTACTGAAGAAATACCATGTTATACGAGGGAATCCAACATGCAAGGATGCTTAGAGTTTCCTATCCTAGTAGACCTAACCATATACTTGATGACCTTAATGAAGAAAGTGTCGTAAGTCTAGGGATATCAATATGTGATACCCTAAGACAAATGTTACCAAATAATATATTATTATATATCTTATACAGAGTACACCTAGTAATAATATTAATAATGTAATAAAGAAGGAAAAGTTCCATCTATTATTATTATTACTAAGATAAAAATTAAATAGTATAATACCTATAAAAAGTCCAATTAGGAACTAGTTGAAAGTTCCTAAGTTAAAATATTAAAAGTACTAAATTAAATAAAAAGGGTTAAATCAAGAAATGAAGTGATTCTTGATTTAACTGCCCCTTTGACTAAAAAAGTCTATCTATAAAGACCCAAGCCAAATAGAGGCTTGGGGTTCTGATCTATCTTTTTGGAGTCATTGTTCTTCCTGTCGATTCTCAAGATAGTTCTTGGAGAACATTTCCCTAGGAGGAAGAAGGAGAACTGATCCAGACCTGATATACTATTTAGGGCAGCCTCACCTTGGGAACTCTAAGTTACTTGCATGTTGGAACCAGCTCGGGGGGATCCGGATTAAAACCAGGAACGGTTTCGGGTCATGGTTGGGTGGAACATGGTAGTTCCCAAGTGATTCATTCGTCTCTATAGAGGTCAAGTATGCCTATGAATTGTTAATACATGGTAATTGAGTGTGCAGGTTTAAGCTATTAAAGGAGATTCACTTTTCAGGTATGAGGTTCTGGACTTCCTATTTCAATTCCTAGAATAAGTGTTGGATAGATTATGCAAGGGTTTGTATTATATGTTCTAACCCTATGTATTATTGTTTTTCCTGTCAATTTTTTCTAGGGTTTACATATTAAATTATAAACCCTAGGATGTAAATTATTTCATGTGCTAGACTTATCAAAGGTTTGGTCCTTACAGTTTTACTTTTGTAATTTAATTCATGTTAAAAGATTTATCAAGGGTTTTGTTTCTTTCCATATTACTTTTGTATTCTCTTTTACAACTTGAACTCTGTTCCTTTAAAACTTAGGTTTTATTTCTAAAAATAGGGCCTATATGTTTTATTTGGTTACGAACCCTACTGGCAGATTTCATATTTTCGGTAGAGATTTGTTTAAGAAGTAAAGGCTAGTTTCCAAGTCCAGCTTTAAATAAACTTAATTACAGATATAATAAATAGAATCTAATAATTACTTTATATATTATATCAAGTATAAAACAGGAATATATTTCTAAAACTATCAACACTATAAATACATCTAAGAATAACCATAATCTTCAAATACTAAAGCTAAGATAAAAACCAGCGAAGACCTCTCAGGGTCTGAATAAATAAACTTATGCTAATAACCAAGATAAACATTATCATTCTACTTAAAACAAATATTATTATAAATCGACTAACAGTCCAAGTATCGAGACCATATAGATGGTCCATGATTTAATACATTTATATTACCTACATCTACAAAGCATACGAAGTAATTTTACTATCAACATTATAAATCCATTGCATAAATAATAATTCAAATCATCTAATATTAAAATCCACATAACAAAAATCGTATGCCATAAAATTAAATGTCCAACATAATATTACTTACAACAACCAATCAAAAACCACCATAATATCATTAGAGTAATAATTTAAAAACCATATAGTTACACATAGGTCGTAGTATCGACCCCTGTGGGGCGTTCAAGCTAAAATCACAACCCATGTAAAATAACCCTCATCACAGTAATCAACTCAAGATCAAATCCTGTAGGGTCCTTAACATTCTACAAACCCACGCTATACACAGTTTATATGCAGGTTGTATTTAATAAACCAAATTATTTACACAAAGGTCGTAAGACCCTTTATTTTTTATGCATGTTGTAATCTATGGCCTCAGCCACATACATAACACAATAGTCAACTAAACAAATTATCAATGCTTAAAACCATGTCAATGAATTAACCAACATCAATGTTTCCAACACAGGTTTTACACCCACAGTCGGCATTACTTTCCATTCACTCATTTTAAAAAACAAAACTATAAGTCTGAACCTTTTTCGCTATCCCAACTTCAATAGTGAGTACCAATGCCATTCACGACATGTCCCCAAGCCATAATGATGTCACCCTTTTTATCCATTTAAACTAATACAACCAATGAAGGTGAATCAACACAACCCATAAGAATAATAACCATAGAAATCAAACGCAACATTTATTTCATAAAGCCCATTTGTTATAATCCATAAAAGAGTATTTACACAGTCATTGCTTACGGCCTTGCACCATTGCGAGCAATGGTGCTTCCCATGGCCAGTTTTATAACCAAAACATTAAATAAAATGCACATAGCCTGCCATGGAGTTACCCATGCCTATTTCGTTACATAGAGTGCCTTTAATAAACTCGTTTACATATAATTAATACAGGCCCGAAGGCAAAATGAAAAGCCTTTTAATAAAACCCCAAATTCCTGTAGCATTCCAAACGCAGAGTTCCTCTAAGTTACAATCGAACCCCCAAAACCCAAACGCATCTTTTGGAACAAGACTTAAGCAATCCAACCCATAATGAGTGACACTCAGTTGCAGCCATGATACCATAAGAGGAAACCAGTAAAAAATTGCACAGTGCGATTATCGAAGGAGTATGGCATTGCCATGGTTTCACCCACGAGCTACGACCCACCCTTTTACTCGCCCTCTATAAACCTGCAACAAAACATACCCAAGTCATGAGAAGTATGAATTTTATCCATTTCCAAAACAAAAAAGTATGCCTACGAAAATTGGACACCCATCTTACCTGGCTGCTAAGCCATCACCATCGCCTTCCCTCACGTAGAGTAGGAGCAGAGAGCAAGCACCAAAGAGGAAAAATGCCAAACTAACATTTGGGCCAAGCCTTGAGCTTTCCCACCACATCTCCTAAGGCACATTGACACCTCCACCCTGGCCACCATTAATGCCCATCAGTGCCATATTCATATAGTCTATGGACTATGTTATAAACCTGCCACCCCAAATTTCTAACATAAGGCTTAAACCCTTTCTTGCATCGAATACTTTAGTCTATAAGCCTTAGGACCATGTGAATCGAATTATTAGGCCTTAAGCCCTAAGACCATGACATATGAAATATGCCATGGTATATATTTTAAAGCCAATATTTTTAACAAAATTATTACAAAGTTTATAAACATATAATAAAAATATATGTTATTTCATTTAGTAAAATAAACATATAATTAAAAAAATGTTATGACATGAACAATTCTTAATATTTACACCATGAATAATAAGTTCCACGTAAATAACAAGTCTGGGTCATACAATTAATAAGTGTGGTGGTGACCTCGTCACTAGCCCAAAGTCTAATAATAACAACCAGTGAATGTCACTAGGACAGAGTTGTAAATGCGAGCACTAGTGATCCAACGTTCAATAGTCCTCGACAAGTTTTTCAACACTAAGTGAACCTGCACATAAAAAGGAAGAAGTGCTTTATTTCAACAGAACTAAGTAAGCCCGCTAGACAAGTAGAAACCTTTACCTCTCAGGTAGTTACATGAGAGAACTAGTACCTCCACTCCACCCCTTTATCCATTAACAAAGTTAAGTCAGAATCATGTTTACGACAGTAAAAACATGTGAAAATCAGTGAAGCACATAATCAAAGTATTGAGCATACATAGCATTTCGCAACCATAATAAAAGGATATTAATCAACATTACGACATCATAATTAAGCATAGTAATAATCACATCAGAAAGTAAGGAAGCAAGACATAAGAACAACTTACGATGAAACAAGCAGTATAAATAGAGTACGACACATTCCACAAGTCCAATAATGTCCAGCATAGGTAGTTTTGACTAGCCTACTAATTTTTTTTTTCAATTTTTGGGGACATTACAGTGTGGTACTGTTAAGCATACTTTGGTTTTGAGTAGGCATTGTCTGCAAGAGTCTAGTGCACATATTCTAGCATCACTAATCTACAAAAGGGGCATGTCGTTTTGCAGAGTGATTCTGCAAGTCAAAAATATGCAGGGATATCAGAGAGGTTGGGTGTGATTAGTGGGGCTTTAATATTGTTGTTAATCCTTTGTCTGGAAGATCCGTGTCTTCTGAGAAGTTTTCCATAAGCACAAATCTGTCAACACAATCCACTTAGGTGTGTAGATGTAACCACCAATATTTTTTCTTTTGGACTTTAGTTATGTTATTTGAGATTTATTTCTATCATATTTTCTGCTACTATTTTCAATTACATCGGTAGTTTTTGTAGTATTAGCAGTAGTAGCAACAATTTACATAAAAGAGCACTGCTATTCCATTTCCAAATGACTAAGAAAGCATGCCTTTACAATCTTTCCTAGTTTCATAAATGGATGGAATTAACTATAGAATGCATTTCGTTTCTTATTACAATTAGCCACTTTTAAAGGTTGAAATGGTTTATTGTGGCATCTTTCTACCTCAAAGCCGAGTACTCTTTCCCATAACGGTTTCTAGTTTTAGATATCCTTCAGAAAGGGTCACTACAAGCTACACTTATCTAGGCTCTGACAAAGAGGTGCATTAAAGAAGGTCTTAGAAAATAAATTTTGCACCCAACCAAAATCTAATGTTCTAGTTATTCCATCAGTACTATTCTTCTCTTGCTTGTACCTTCGGAAAGTATCTCCCAATTTTGGATTGAAACTTTTTCATTTACCATAATTATCTTCAGTTTTTTAAAATTTCTCGATTCTAGATTCAATCATGGAAGATAATTTCCAAGTCAACAAACTTTCAAGGCCATAATTTCATAATAGTATATTTTCCATTTCCAATTTTTCTCCATCCTTTTAGCCCCTTCAATAACGCATCTTAGAATCATCTCTTTTTATCCGAGACTACATAGAAATAACTCCTCCTTTTAGTCTTGTCAAGGAAGTTATAAGTGAGCAAAGAGTAAGAATTACCTACCCATTAGCTTCTTTGACCAAATATACAATTGAATCTCACTCACGCTTTATATTTGGGGTGATAAATACTCTTTTATTCTGCATAGTATGGTAGAGCTCATTAAATACTATATGTAAGGTTTAAAGGAAGGAATTAAAAAAATGCATACATATTGTTGGTACAGGAAAGTAAAAGGCTAATGCACTATAGCAAAATATAATTGGTATACTAAAAATTATTTAAGAAGGATTAGAAGTATTCAACTGATACACATCTGTCTTGACTCTTAGATAGTCTTCCAATTATTTTCCTAATATAAAATAAAGTTCTCATAACCAACGCACTTTGCAAAGAGGCCTCTATTGTGCACTTGCCAAATAAGCAGACATGCTGAAACCAATCTCTTTCTCCTTCTTGGAATCCTCTAAAATGTATTTATTTTCATCGATAAAGTAGCTTGCTTAGCCAGAGTTATCCAACCATAAGTGTGTGACAACAGTTCTGCCAGTAGTCATTGATTCTATCATGTTCCTTTTCCAAACAAACTTATCTATGACAAAGTGAGTACAATATGCAGGTGAAGTTGTGGCCTGACCTCCAAGCCTTGTCAATACCTGCCAACCAATGTCCCTTTTGTCATTAGAAAAAATTTGAGGTCTAAAATGGGCCTCCTAAGGAAAATAATAAAATAATAGTTAAAATAATAAAATAATATTTATTAATTTTGTAAGAAAAAAGAAAAAAACTACTTTTTGTGTTTGTAGTTTCGACATATCTCCCTGTGTTTTTACTCAAATTTTGATCGGAAGAGCTCGTTGGACGCGGAATCAAATTCCGAAACCAACGAACTCTCCCTATCGAAATTTGAGTAAAAACACAAGGAGATATGTCAAAAATACGAACACAAAAAGTAGTTTTTTTATGACAAATATGTCAATTCAACCATTATGGTTGACTCATTTTATTGGAATTCTATTGGTTCTTGAATTCCAACTCACAAGAACTTATTGTTGGTGCATTTTCTTATAAGGCCCATTTTAGACCCCAAATTTCCTCTAATTTGAAGAATGACTAGACCAATATTTCTAAAATCATAAAAGTACTTAACACTTTAAAAATAATTTTCGTTGTTGCTTTGTTAGATCATCATCCAAGCCATGGATAAACAAAACATAGACACTCCCTGGCTCTCATTTCTTTTGGGTAGAATCTTTTAAGATAAATGATTGGCTTGTTTCATATGCATCCAACCTTCCAAGTTCTCTTTTAAGAGTTGATCTTGGTGCCTCTTTCTCCTTCAGTCCTTTTTTAGATGAATATGTTATCTCTAGACCATGTCCAGTAGAAGCAGGGGTTTTGACATCAATATCATGTACATAATCTAGAATGTAGAGGAAGACCTAACATCTGCAGAAGTACCATTAACTTGCACCTCATCTTTATTAGGACTTATTAAACTAGCACCATATGTAAGTTTTTCCCCATTTGGAATAGTAGAGGTTGTCTTTCTTCTCCCATATTTTAGTCTTTGAGACCTTGATTCTGTAACCATGTGCATAAGGTTAGAGTGCTCCAATGCTAAAAAAAAACCACGATTCTGGAAAAAAAACCATGCTCCAATGTTAATATCTGTCCAGATCGACAGCACGTTAAAGAAAGGAACCGAAATGGATTCAAAGAGTGAATCCCATACATGTTTATAGATCTATTCATCCTTCATCCTCTATCAAAATCATCATCAAATTTTTATCTTCAGAGAAATTGTGCGACTAAACGAGTGCAATAATGATGATAATTGCCGGTAGAAGAGCTACAATGGGGTCTCCACTATGTGAGCATTGATTAGACGATATGCAAGCTGAGCCATGATTATGAGTTCCATTCACTGATGTGCTTAGTAACTAGATGCTATGAACTAAAGTAGGGATATGAACTAGAGATACCAACCCTAGAAGTTGTTGTGTGACAATCTCTGAAAGAGGCAATTGCGTTGAAAATCGTTGAAGGATTTGAGGTGACCTCAGAAGGCTAGTGATGATAATGTTGAAGATGAGAAGGTAGGGGATGGAAATGATTGTTGAAAACCCTAAACTTCAGTAGAAATGTATCCCAAATTTATATTGAACTTTGATGCCCTAGCATTAATTGTTGGATGCAATTTAATCAAATCTTTATATACCAGTCAATTAATAAGGTTGAAAGATAGGTTCTTATCAAGGTCAATATTCGGTTTCAGTTCCAGTGGTTGGATGTTTACTAAAACTATACACTATATAACTGATACCTTCTTTAAGACATCTTGGAATGACTTCTTCAAAACATCATGTAAATGGTTTGAGCCTACTAGTGCCCAGGTTTTCAGACTGAGTCGTGGTCTTGAATCTATGGGTCAGCAGAGAAATAATAAGAGTATGAATAGGTTTCGTTGCCTGAAGAGATATTCTAGTTAGAGCTGTGCAACATGCCACATATGAAATGGATCTAAGGTCTAAGGTCATCTGAAATGGCTCTCTAAAAGCAAAATATACACAAATAAAGTTGGTTGAGGCATACCCTGATAGAGAATGTGTTAAGAGAATCATTGTAATGCCCTCTCTTCGATTGGTAAATCTCTTTGTATAGTGAGTAAACTCTCTTTAGCAATCTATTCGACTGGTTTAGCCTCTTCTCTCAATTTGGTTTGAGACTAGTAATGTAGGACTTTGGATTTGATTATAAAATATCATATGATGTCATAGAGACAAGTTAAGGTCTGCAATACTCTGCCAATTATAAAACAATTATATTTTAGTAGTGGGTATGTGTACTCAATAGTGACAAAATGCTTTTTAAACTGTTATAAAGAAAACACAATAAACTTTCCATTGTATAATTTTAAACATAAAAGACTGTGAAAAATGTGAACATGACACATGAAAAAGACATTGAGATTACCTGTGATGGTTGAAGGTTACTTGGGTACATATTGTTGGATTTGATGTAGTGGTTGATGACTTTGATGCATTTTGTCATTGTTGGAAGACTATGTTCAAATTTTCAATACCCCCAATCCACTATATAGATTCAATGCACCATTAAATTGGAATGCACACAAAGATATGATGGATTTCCCTCATCCCCACCTAGGTTGTAGGTTGCACCTTGCTTATCTCAATGTGCAATAAAGGAAGCCAGCATTATGTCCATGTGCTTGTACCATTGCAATTGTTGTAGATAGATCCATGTTACACTGAAATCTTGTAGTCTTGATCCATGTGTAAACCCTTTTCCTAATCCCCAAATTTCTCTTTGCTAAAGTTGATTGATATTGAGGTTTTTTCTTTCCTTTTTTCCCTCTTTAGGAAGGTCGGATCCCATTCCCTTCATGCTAGGTGCGCCTATGGTGCTTTTTCCCTTCATTCTAGGTGCACCGGTGCTGACGCTCTATCTCCTACTGCTAGGTGCACTGACGGTGCTCTTTCCTTTCATAGAAGGTGCACTGGTGGTGTTTTGAGGGAAAACATGGATTTTTGAGACCCTTCTCGAAGTTGGATGAGGTGGAGGATTATCCCTACATTCTAGGTGAGGTTTCATTCGGTTCCTAACCTATTGGGAAGATCCCTTAGATCCCTCCTCCTAATCCTCAACCTACTCTATCCCTTTAGCCTTATAAATTAAACCCTCTCTCCATTGTGAATGGAGGAAGGACTATGGTACTTTTATGATGGTGGAATTTCTAGGTGATCCCTATCATCCATTGGGAGGCTTACTAGTTTGATTTGGAGGCTTTGGATTGGATTGTTGGATGGAAAGTTGCAACGTTAAGGGTAGGTTGTGACATTATTTCTTTGTGTAATTCTATGTATCTACTGATTACATTAACACAAATATCTTTCCATAAATGTTATTGCGTTGATAATGTTGAGAGAATTATTCCTTAACTGTTAGCTTAGATCAATTCATGTTTGGATGCACATGTATTGTTTGTTTGTTTCCACATGCTTTATAGGGTTTTGTAGCTAAATATCTTAATATTCTGGAGCTTGGATCAATAAAGAGAGAAGAGGATTTGCATATGTGCAGGTAAGTGATATATCTTTTATCTTGCATTTCTGATTGATCTAGGAAAGTAGGTTGTATTGTGTACTTGATTTGTTCTAGATCCACTTGGACTAGGGAGATCTGGTTTGAGTCCGCTTGAGTAGATTTATCCGATAACAATACAATACATAGAATAAGTTATAGTTCTTTGTGTATTGCAGTGCTCATGGATTAGGAACGACAACATTGTCATCAAAAGAACCATAAGCACTGCCTTTATGTGCAATTTCCTATGCATTAAATAGTATATTTGGGTTAATATTGTGTTCCTTTCCAACAGTGCGCTAGATTCTGCTACTAATTGTAGGTTGAGAGCACCCGCAAATCAGCTATTAAAATTGTAATGTAATATTTCACATTGTAAATATGAGTATCTCCAATCATGTATAGGACTTGTAAAATGTTGGTCCTATGGATTCTCTAATTGTTATGAATAACGTAACCATAACAGCTAAAAATGGCCCGTTGAGGGGAAAAGAAAGTTGTTTCAACATTTTTCTTTAGGGTTTGGGTCAATGTGTTCACTTAGATGCTTCAACTGAAGATGAAAGTGATGTGGGTGAGCCCCAAAAATCTGGAGATTTGAATCCTGGTGACTCTGTACATGCTCTTAGTGACTATCAAATATATGTGCAAGGTTTTATTCGTCACACATCGAGGCGAGCTGCATCAAGGTCAAAGTTAAGCCAAGAAGCTTCTAAGGTTAATAATCAGTTGGAAAACATCACAGTTGGCTACCAGAAACTTGATCCAAAGAGAAGAAAAGATGGCCATAAACCAAAGGAGGATTTAAATTCAGATGGTCTAAACAGTCCCAAATTTTTTAAGAGTGTTGGTATAGGATAGAAGATAGAAATTGGTGTCACTCCTACCAGTATCACCAGGGCAATCATTGGTGATTCTAGTGTCATTTCTTCAACTCCCAAATATGGACCTAGAAGCATTGCTTCTGTTAGGGTTGCATCTTTGCGTGCATCTAGATTTTGTGCTTCAAGGATGCTATCTATAACGAAGGAAGTAACTTTTGTCAAAGATGTCAAAAGTGATTTTGTTAGAAAACGTGATTCCAATAGCATGGCTCACTCTCTTCTAGTTGCATTGGTTATCCATATAAATGTTCATAAACCTGGTGTTACTAATGTTTCATGACAATTTGTGGAAGGGATGAAAAAGTTGAGCATGTGTTTTAGAGATGGCCACCTGCCAAGACCTTTTGGGCATGGTTGCAGGATGAATTTATTTTTTCAACTCCCTGCTTTCTTGGAAAGTTCATCTAAGGGACAGTTGGATGATTATGGACAAGTGCAGATCTTTATGGCACATGGTTCAGCCATCTGTTGTTGCCTTCTTGTGGAAAAACTAGTGTATTGCTACTTTTCATGAGAAACCATCCCCTCTTTGGCTAAGGGAATTGAGGCTATTTAATTAGGAATTGGATATTCTTATTAAGTCTCAAGTCAGATTCACTTTTTTCCACAAAATGTGGAATTCGTTCCTACTGGTACAAGCTGATATGCCCACTTTTTTGGCATTTCCAGGATGAGAATTTTCTTGTCGTCTTATTGTTAGCTTTTTGTAACTCTCTTTGTTATGTGATGTAACTATTTGTTACATAAATAATATATGATACATTTAAAAGTAAATAAAGACCCGGAATTGTAGAAATTCCAAAATAGCTAAATACAATAACACTAATTCAGTAAAAAGATGGGGTTTCATAAAATCTCCAATTATTATGGGAATCACAACAAAGAAAACACCCAAAATGCAAATCATTGTGACCCTATATATGTAAATTAATGTCTGAAGGTCCATAAGAATATGGAAGACCCATTTAACTCCATTGGAAGCTAAATGTTGGCAGCTGACTCTTAAAAACTTTTCATATCACATTTTCAGGGGACATCTAAGAATATTCCAAGAAGATCAAATTTCAGCATTTATTTTGATCCCTGAAACATGTTTTTGGAGAACCCTTGCTCCCTTTAGGATTCCCCAATCTAATGCATAAGATAAATTTCCACTTCTAACTCTTTTTACTTTATTTTATACAACATAAAATTTGCATTGCTTGCATATTTCAGATCTGTGATTCATAGCTTATCATTCTTTATCTACCCAGGATTGGAGAATCAACACCATAAATAACTACAAAAAATATATGCCTCAAGAATTTTCTTACAAATTCTCTAAGTAGGTATGTGAAAACTTCATTTTCCTCTAGCAGTTGATGACAAGTACAATTTACATAATATTGGTTCCCAATGTCAATTGAGATAACATTACTAAGAATCTTATCTTATAGCCTTCTTCAAACTTGATTAGTTCATTAATTTTTCTACCACTAAGGCCAAAAGACTCTATTCAAGCACAAACAAAGTCATGTTTCTTATAGTTGCTACATATTTCTTTTACCATCTATTGGCTGCTTCCATTGCATCTGCAAATGGATAGAACTCTCTCAGTGTGGCACAAAGTTTATTTTATCCCTAACTTAATTCAGATTATACTTTAATATATATATAATAAAGGATTTTTTTTTGGGAAGTGATCGTGGGTCAAAATTTTACAAGTTCATGTCATTCCATTTCTAGTTTTGAGTGCCACACCGTCTCCCTATATGACTAAATTCTTAGAATAACAAATGAAACTGCTACATAGCCTATGTGAACAACTTACATTAGTGAAATTGGAAAGGTCAAAGAAGATTGTTTTCACCTCCCCCACTTGACAAGAAAGGATGAAATAATGTAACCCACATGATTCCCAAGGCTGACCAACAAACATGAAAGAAGTTGAAATTCTAAAAAGTATAACTCAAACTTACCAAAAGCATCACGTGAAGAAATAAGTAGTTTTCCTGGCATAAGGCTGAAAAATTTCTTGTCTGGTTTTGAATTCACTACTGGCCCTATTATAAACCCTGCTAGTTTGAAAATTTTACCACTCCAGAAAAAATACCCACAACTACCTTCTCTGACATCCTTGAAACTCTTTTTTCCCTACACCCAATAACCGCAATGAGTTCAATTTGCACGATCATAATAAAAAAGTTGAAGAAAAATTTAATCTAAAAGAAGTTAACCTACAAAGGAACAACATTACAAATATATTTATAACTTTATCCACTATTTCCTAAGAAACATACTTAAAAAAAAAAACCTTGCGGATTGAACCTAAAGTATAACCCAAAAATCAAATAAGCTAACATGGACTGAATGCAAGAACAAAAAGAGGGAATAACTTATGCATAGATCCTTCTAAGAAGCGAATGAATCTAATCTGACTGAAATGAGAAAATTGAATGAAGATGATACCACAGTTCATAAGCCAAAATGCTAAAACGGATTTTAAAAATAATCCCAGATGAAACGCATGCATCACTCTTAGATTGACAACCCATTAATTGAAAAGGTTAAAATCGCCTAGAAAAAAACCCAGAAGGGATGTTTGATGTCAAGAATCCATAAGAGTAATCTTATGTGACATGGAGGATTCATTGGATGAGAAGCCTCAGTCATTAAGTGCATTGTTTCTCCTTAGTTCAATAGGGAAGTTATGGGTATTGTCCAAGACACTCTTTTGGGCTGTCGGAAGGTGACTGAATTTTACAAATGATTTTAAGTCATGGTTAGTTGGAGGCTTGGAACACCCATAAAATAGAAATGTTGAAATATTACCTGGGAAGGTGTCTACTGAAAAGAATGGGTCTCTGATTCCAAGATAGTACACTCAACCACTAGGGTCTTACAAATAGTTATATCTCATGGTTAGATGGAGGCATGGAACACCCAAAAAATGTAAATGCTGGAATATAACCTGAGATAAGGAAGGTATCTATTGAAAAGAGTGGGTATGGGATTCCAAGGAAGTCCACTCAATGTTTTGTGATATTCTAACATAGCCATCATATGGTGAAGCTCACTCAAAGTAGAAGATTAATAATTGATTTTTCATTTTATTGTTCTTCATACACAAAGGCTCACTATACTTATCTCAATTCTCTAGCAATAGGGATTTAGGCAATCATATCACAATAAATTTATTACACGTCTTAGTTTCTAAGAACTGATAAATTTAAAGGAGGCTAAGAAAGAATGCCAATTTTAACTTTTCGATCACTAATAAGGATTTTATAACATGTCTTTTGTTTCCAAATAATAAATTATTTAAGCAATTTTGGAAACCCTTCATAGCTTTTGGATTTCTATATTTCAGGTCTAGTGGAACTTGTTGCTGTGGGGGTTTCTATAGCAATATTTAATCAGGTGACAAAAGTATTCAACATTCCCCTTGTAAGTGTCACGACATCTTTAGTGGTGAGGAAGACGCTACCACAAAAATAATTGATCAAGAATTAGATATGGAAGGATCTGCAAAAGACGTTCTGGATAGTGATGAAACAGATTTACTGATTTCTTCTACTTGTATGCATTTTCAATCTTTGTCAATTCATGTTATATCACAATTGTAGCATTCAAATTTAATAGCAATTTTGTTTTATTGTTTATATATCTTTGTCAGCATGGTCCCCAAATCTTGATTCATGGGTATATTTAGTGATTTAGAGAAATTTTGACTGCATTCATTCCTTTTTATCTATGTTAGATAACATAAAGTAAAATGGAAATGATTTGAAGGATAATACATTCTTAGGTTGAATAATAACTGAACTAGGTACTGAAAAGAAACTCCTTTTGTTAGTGTCATCAACATTAGTACTTGGAGGAGCTATTGCCATTATTGAAGCTTTTATTCTTATCCTTGGAGCATGACCCATCTTGAGCACCATGGGTGTAAATTCAGTAACTGTGCTAGAAATATTAAGTACTCTTTGTTGAACTATATGCTCAATAGTATGAAATGATTTCACCTTTCTGGTATAAATATATTTTCTTACATCTACAACCTTTTCTGGTTCAAAGTCAATCTATAACTTGGTTAATTCTTATAGAAAGAGCCAAAACTCTCTTGTTTTATGGATAGGGTACTCAACATCTAATGGCTATGAACATTTGCATTATTGCTAATTAAAACATTAAACAATAATATTACATATTGAGCAATGAATAAGATCAATACATTGTTTACACTGTATTCAATATTGTCAAGAATAAAAGGGATTCACCTACACAGGGTGAAAGTCTTCCTCTGCTCAATGTATAACTCTACATTATAAAACAAATGAAATCCATGTCTGTTGTCTAAGGAAACAACCTTCTATATGCTTCATGTGCATCTCATTCTACTCTAAACTTTTAGCTGTCAAGGGCCTCCTTGACCCCTGTACTGATCCTCTATCTTCGAGGGCTACACATTGCACGATTCTACTGCATTGGTGTTTCTAACCAAGGTACTTTAGTTTCTTATTGTGCTTAAATGTATATGGTTTGTGAAAGTGGGAGAACAAAGGCTGAAATATATCCTAGTTCTTCTTAACCATTTGTTGTTGTTTGTAATCCAAGTTCCATTGTTAACTTTACAGTATTCATGGAACTTAAATATTGGAAAATAACATGGTGCACAAAGGAGGCCATTTCTTTTGTCAGCTGGAAAAATGTTTCAATTCCTTGGATACAACAGAAGGAATAAAATACATTTAATAACAAATTTGCAATCTCTCTATGAATTACACTTGCAACAATGCAATTTAATGCAAGAGTCAGTGGTTATCTATACATAGAAATTGAATTCCCTTTCTAGATATATCAGTGTTGTTAGACTCGGAAGAGATTGTGAATCTTGTTGAGATGCTTGTGAAATGAATACTCAGAGGAAAACATGCCCAGAGTTTGCCATGATTCATATACTCACACAAGACTTATAAGTTCATCCCTTGGCTGGAAAATGTGGATGCCACATATAGAAAGCTTGGAAAAAACATTGAAATGGGCGTTTATGAATGAAAAAAAGAGAGTGGTAACTCCACTAAGGAAACTCTAATGGAAGATAACTCCACCTTATTTGACATTCATTATCATTTCATCTTGGATTCTTGAGAGATTTGGATTTCCAACAACCAACTAGAGTGTTACTGAATGGCGATCTGTTTGAGGATTTTCTTATGCTAGCAGCTTGTTGATGTGTGCAAAGTGCCACATTCAATAGTAGGGGTTCACCATAGTGAGAAGCCCCAATTAGAATCCCCCCTGGTAATTATAGAGAATCTATCTGGATTCAGGTCTGGAAGCCATTAATATCTCGAGTGTTTGAATTGAAAAATAAATGCATTTATATAGTTTAATTCCTGATTTGCAGAATGAAGCTATTCTAATCTATCCTAGCTAGGAGCAGAAATATATATAAGGGAATGTAATATAGCAATCATAGTTATGTTAATTATTCATGTAAGCAAAAATCTATTTAGGCAGTAAAATATAATTGTAAGGATAGAAAGATTAACAACAAACAAGATTAAGAATAGTCTATCTCTGTGTTTACTCAGTACTGTTAGAAACCTTGCATTTATCAACTCAAAGCACAATAACAAAAAAGAAGCAAAATTGACGAGATGAAACATAGAATAGTTTGTATTAACAACATACACTTATACAACATATTTTGAAAGGAAAATAAGAAACATAAATAGTTCACATCTTACAAACTCAGAATCCAATTTCTTTTGCAACATAGCCTTGAATGCTTCTCCTCATTAAATTCTCACAGAATCAGTTCTCCAAAAAATCAATATGAAAAAGACAAGAGTCACATGTTTCCCTTTCTATTTTTCTTTGATATCCTCTTATACAATGCGGAAAATATAACTGCCCAAGACTCTTGAGTTTCTTTCTTGGTAGCTATGACTATTCAACTTCATATTTGTCCCATCTACAAAAGAACATTCAATTATTTATTGGACTGTAGTCTACCTTGATATTTGTCCTCAAAATAGGAAACTCTACAGGGGCATCTCTCTCTTCTGTCGACCATCTCTTTAGATCATTCATGCCTAGTTGGACCTGTTGGAGACCAATTCTTTTATCTTGGATTTGCCTTAGAAAATCGAAGAATTGTGATGCATGGCCATAGAAATCTTGCAGAGCTATGCACATTTCCCACTGAACATAATTCAGTTTAGCTTGAAGTTCATACTCATATGTTTGAAATTTTGCAAGGCTGTCAGCATTACCTCTAATATGAGCTACTTGTCTCTTGAGCTCAACAATTCTTCTCTAAGTCACTTGACACGAGGACTGATTGGTCAAGATAGAAAGCATTCTCCACTGAATCATTTCATCCCACTTCAAAAAACCATCTGGCTTAAACTTCTATATGTTGATCTCAGCATAGGGTATGTAACAAAGATAAACCTTTTTCTAATGTCTGCTCAGGATGAAAGAAATTCAAATATGCATGGTTGCTGATCTAATCCACAGGTTCACCCAGAATTGAGATTTGGAGCCTTTTCCACTGCACAATCCTGCTCAGACTTGAAAATACTGCTTGCTTTAATGGCCTAAAAATAGTCAGAATTTCTAGAACTGCTCAAAGTGCGTAGACTGCTGATAATTCATAATTAGCTTTCTTTATGGTTAGAAAATTCAATAATCAACCCATTTTCCCTCATGAAAACCTAGGTGAACATCCACAAAAATAGGAGGGTAACTTACTTTAATTGTCATGAAGATGAGTATCCATGTCCGCGCCTTTGTCCTGTCCCAAAAATGAGTGCAACAAAGTTATAGAACATATTCTGTTTTGGCTCCCAATCCCAGGTATATTGGAATTTGATTTGCACCAAATGTTGGGTCAATAGAGTTTGTTGGTCATGTTTTAAGCACATATCTACACATACAACTCCTAATAAGGAAAAGGCTAATTATTTATCTTGTAGGGTAGGAAACCTTTAAAATAAAAGTAGAATTAGAATGATCTTACTTGGTGCTATAAATTTTTTAGGTCTATTGAGAAAAATTAGCAAATGTCGGTTAATCCTCAAGTTTCATATGTTGTAATTTTTCCACATACCTGCATTTTGCTATTGAAAAGTGTTGATTAAACTTTGTAATTAAGTCTTTAATATAGAGTAGATTGGAGTAGGGCATAAATCTACTATTGTGATGTAATATGTTTGTTGACAAGAAATATTTTGCCAAGGCATACAGATAGAAAGCACGTTTTCCTTGAAGATGAGACAGTGCTCTTGCTTCCCTCAAATGTACGCTACCATCAAATGTAACTAGAGCTCGTGTATCTGAATCCTTAATATTGGAATTGTCAACAACTACCTAACACTTACTTACCTTGAGGCACAAAGAGAGTAAGATACTATAATAGTGCTTCCTTACAACTAGAATTTGCAAGCTGCATATCAGCAGGACATCGAATGATGAAAAAATTCATAATTTTATAGACTAGGGCATATCCTAATGCCTGCCTTAGTTGGTCTTCAATAACCTATGGATCACAACTAGACATAAAACATAATCATCATATTTTCCATGCCTACAATGCACATGATATATTCTTATGAGCATGCCTGAGCAAGCTAATGCAATTCAATCGACATCATCAGGATCACACCAAATGACAGCCAATCCCTTACTTTGCCGCCAAGGCCATTTAATTATTTCTTTGAAATCTAGTTGGAAATCCATATCTCTTATGGTCCATTACAGGAGAGACATTCAAAGGGAAAACAAAAGAAAATGAACCTCCAAATTATGCATTAATGAGTTGATGCAATGTTGTATGAGTTGCTTCTAGAGAGAAAAAAGTAATTGCACCCCATTTTATAGTAACGTATCCTTGTCTTGCCACTAATTAGTTATTGAAACCAATAATTCTAGATATTGGAGATTGAGCACTAGCAGAGAACCAGTTTGGGAAATAAAAATATGTTGTGTTGATCTAGAAAAGGAGCAGGTTCATTGTTGAGGATATGGCTATTGAATGCAAAATGAAAGAGAATATAAATCATGCATAGTTGATTTTAGGATTGAAAAATAATTTATTGTATCTTGAGACAAATTACCAAAATTAATTATGAGTTGTCTGAGTCTCAAAAGTGATTTTCATTACTTTCTAAGAGTTGAGGGTACATGTAGAACTAAATACTAGAATCTAGATCTATACATTTTTGTTCAAGAAGGAAATTTTAAGGATTTTGGGGCATTACTATGCAGGATACTCTAGTTCGGTAAATTTTATAGTTTTGGAATGGATAAATCAAATGTATTCCTAAACATGGCATTAGATGTGTCGAAATGGATCCGTTAACTTGAACGAGATGTGCATTTAAAAATGCAATCGAACAACTAAAAACTTGTTGAAATAAAATATTCCCAGCAACTAAATTCAAGAACTAAAGATGAATTATGTGCTGCTTACATTGATAGTTCTCCTGGATGTGAATATTTAGAGACAAAGACTCTAATATTCCCCTGCGGTATTTCTTGTGAAGCGATCTTGCATAATTCCTCAATTTTGTACCTGACCCACTCAAATAAATTTGATGAGGAAATATCCCTTCCAAGCCTGACGATGGCCAATTGGGATCCACTCGAAACCAAAGAAGGAATATAGATTGCAGTGTGGACATATACATTATAGGGTTTCCATGGATTAGGATATGTTGAGCGACCGTGCACATTGGTGTAGTGATGGATAACTCCTTCCCATATTTGTTTCCCTCCAAGGCTTTGGGAATCCTGGCCTTTAATGGGGACTACACATTTATGCGGATGACATCATCGTAGGTGGATCCAAAATGAGATTTTACAGGATACAAATGGGTTTATATTATGTGCAAATACTCAGTGATTGGGAAAGTTGGGGAAGATGCCTCTTCCATGGAAAAATGCAAGATCCTTCCCCACTAGTACGAGTTTTCATATATGCCTCTGAAACTCATCCACATGTCAAATTCATCTCATTTTGATCAGATTGTATAGTGATTATTTGCAATTCCCAAACCCCAAATCAATGATTAACATGACAACTACCTCAATGAGTAGAATCAAGTAACAGACGAGTGGGAAGGGGGTGCATCAAAATATGATGAACCGTTTTGGCACTACTTCAATGGTGACTTCTTGGAATGCTCAATATTTCTATGGGTTTTGGCGGGTTTGGAATATATATCAATTAAATTTAGAAATGCAAAAAAAAAAAAAAAAAAATCAAACATANAAAACTCAAACATATATAAGAAAATCAATTAATATATTCATCTCCAAATTATAGATTTAGTGTCACTTAATGAAAATTGGTGAGAAAATAATTTTTGATGGTGACCTTAAGTGACATTCATGAGAAATTTTAGTAATAGATATTCTTGGTAGGTTAGTAACCCATTAAAGTAAATAATATCATGTATTTATGAGTATGTTTTAAGTGTACATGATGATGATAATGGATTACTCTCATTGCACTCTCAATTATGACTTCTTTCGAGATCGAGATGATGGAATGGAGAGAAAAATGGAGTCACTATTGCATGAAAGGACACTAAACATTAGATGCATCATCAATTTGGTGTCTTGTGAGGAAATCATGATCACTAGCACTAAAATTATCTATATATATTTAGACCCCCTCGTAAAAAATTGTAATATTTTCTATTGTTGATCTACGACACATGACTAGGACGTCATGAACACTAGAACTAAATTGATCTATATATATTTAGACCCTCTTGTCAAAAATTGGAATTTTTTCCATTGTCGAGATGTCACACACTAGATGGTCAAGAGTAATTTCATGCAATTACTTTGTTGGATCTCTGAAGATCAAGGTGCATGGAACCATTACAGAAAAGGGGTTTTCCAACATATATGTAATATAGGATTTGTGATCCCAATATTATATCTGGTAAGCAATATGAACATCTAAAGCACATCGCTTGCAATAATCCACAACACCCTAACACTATCCCGACCACCTGAGAAAAACACTAGATATTCCTAACCCCACAAATTCCATTTTGTATTCAGAATTGTTAACCTAGACATATTCAGAGATATAAGGTAGACAATTTACAAAATTTACTAAGTTGTAAGAATTCATTATCACAATTGCAATTTTCCATGACACAATTAAAAATGACTAATTCATATGCTTATAGCAAGTCATTTCTTATGCTGTGACTAAATTAGTCATTTATGTTCGTCATTTTTAACTCTGTCACTTATTATCTAGTCATATTTGTTAACTGATGACTAAATAAGTCATTAATTTTAGCTGTTTATAGTTGGGTCCATCAAAATTGCTCATATTTAGTAGTAAATCACTTTAAAAACCTGTGGTGACTAAAATTTTTAGTCATGTAGTCACTAATTCCTCATTTTGTACTAGTGATATATATATAACATTAGAAATATATATCAAATCTCAACCAATTATAAACTCAATATCAGATATTAGGGCAGAACTCCCTTATCCTATGAAAAAAATACTTCTAACCGGACTTCAACTTCGTAGTGTTAGGTTACTTGCATGGGACTCAACTAGACCAACATACCTGTGAAAGGATAGAACCCAGAACTAGAAAAGACCCTAAAATAGATCATCCAACCCTCAGAAATAAAAATAGTAGCAGCACTACGGCCAACTAACAATAAAAAATGACAACAAGTTACTCCAAGAAAATCATATAAGGTAGCACTATGGTGGATGACACCTAAGGAGGGATGTTAAGGTCAACGCAAGGATGGATAGCAGTCCTAAGACGTCACGCTAGTCATCACCAAGCTGGACATCAACATTTAATGGTTATATAGCTCAAAGTTTCCATGCAAGGGTCAATCATGAGTCACCATGATGCTAAACATCACATACAAGTAAGCATGCAATTCAACGTAACATAACAAGGCAACATGACGTCATACTAGGTTGATGCGCATCAACCTAGTATGGGTAGGTTACCCAGCCTTCTCAACTGTATGTGGTCATATGTCTCATGTGTCTCATGCAAAGAGTGGAAGCTCATAATCATCATCACTAAATAAGGAATCTCATGTGGTCATCTCATCTTCCTTGGGTTAACACAACATGGGGTGGCCAACCCCTTGAGTATAACCATAGTTCTCACAAGATGCCACACATGTTCAAAAATAATCTATGCAATAAAGTGAACAAGCATTTCACATATAAAGTATAGGTATATTAATTTTTTAATCAGCACAGTACTATCAAACAGAGCTGGAATAATCATTAAAGTACTGAAAAGAAAAAAAATAATAACATTAGCAATATATATCAAATCTAAGTTGTTAATGAAAGAAAATAGTGCGGAAATAACAATAACATGAATATATTAGTTCTAAATCAATTATAAATGATATAGTCAACTCATATTCCTCAGGTTAACTCAAGAAGGGGTGGTTGACCCCTTGAGGATAACCACAGTCCTTGAAATATGTCACACATATCCATAAAAATGAACTAAGCAATAACATTCACATTATAAACTTCAACCATGCACCGACTAAATCAAGAAACTTATAAAAAAACTCTAAATATTTCATGTATTTACTCAGTTAAATACAAATCTTAAATGTATACAACTACATTTTTTTTAGAAATTCCAAGATGGGGACATCATCTTCGTTGTGATGACCATTTGTAGTTGTTGTTCCCTCTATTTATGTTGATTGCGTGGGTGTGTTCTCCCATACCATACTTCCCGTATGTTGATTAGAAGAGCGTGGAGGTCGCTAGAGAGGGGCATCATCTGCAAAAACCAAGTCAGTTATATAGATATAAATGTGTAGTTATTATTGAGACGTATTTCATTATTTCCAATATCATTACAATGATATTTACCTGTTGGATAAATAGTTGAGATAACTGGAGTGTTCATTGGTTCTGCCATTTGTTCCTCTTCCAGTTGAGCATGAATAGGTACTGCCATTTGTTCCTCTTCCAGTTGAGCATGAGCAGGTACTGCCATTCACATAAGAAAATTTATTAGCACATGTCATCAATTATATATTTAAAATAATATTAAATACTTATGTTTTATAGCATACATACATGAATGGCTAGGATGATGGCCACCATCATGAGGAAGCTCCTCACCTTCATGTGGTGCCTTTTCGGTACCGCTACCCTCACTGATTTTGTTTCTCTCACCTTGAAAACAAAAAAAAAGAAATTTATTTTTTGATGTAATCATTCATGAATAGATTACACAAGTACATTATAATGATGGCCTTATTGCCCCTGTGTGCGTCAATTGGGAAATTAGGGTTTTCCCCAATCTTTTTTGACGTTCCAGCACATGTTGAAAACCATACTTCAAGCCCAACCTCGATTCTTCTTTAGTGGCTTCCTCTTGAAAATCATTTCCTTGCAATGCATAACACCATGATAATTTTTTGTGATAAACCAATTATTTGTTTTCTACATTTAGAAAATTTTGGGCTGCAAATAATTATCATTTAATTCTTACAATTCGTGCTCTTAGTTTATGATATCCACCCTATCCCAGTTTGTGCTACCCATGTTTTTATACTCTTCCGTTTGTCTCTTTAGAGGTGTCGGGGAGCCTATGAAAGCTTTCAAATATGTTTGATATCGCAGCTTAAATATATTTAAAAGTAAATAAAAAAAATTGAACATTTTTCATTGAAAATATGATATCTATCATACCTTCTTGAACCGAGTGGCCAAATATTTCCTTTTTTTTCTCAATTCATTCTCGTTTGCATCATCCATGAGTTCCTTCCACTCCTTCTCTAGAACCATCAGAGGACACTCATACTTAGGGTTAATTTTAAAATTGTCCCTATAATGTGCCCTGACATATTTCAAATTTAAGCCAGCTATTGCAGTGACACCTTTTTTGTTGAAGGTATCACCAAACAAGCTGGCCATGTGGTTCATCGAAGCATATTTAAATTTGTCATTTGGGAATTCCACCGTGTACGAATGGTGGGACCAAAAATCTCCAACGCCTTCTCATTCATGTTCTTATAAAAACATTATTTCCTGCAAAAACAATATGATCATTCATTAAAAATAATTCGAGGTATGTGGCATTGAATTACATGAAAAAAACAATGAATTAATTAAATAATACATGTAGTCTTCGGTATCTTGATTGGAACATAGTCACGGTCCACCAAAAAGGTAACAGGAAATGATCCCCTTCTAACCACATGTACTTCTCCAGGATAGAAACTTTCACATTCGATGCTACTATCCTCTTCAACATCCTGTGAAGTAGTAGTGAGTGAAGTGCCCCGCTGATCTTCAACATCTGGTGTGGTCATAGAATCTGAAGGGGATTCTCGATCAAGAGAATCAAATAGCCTCATTGGTACGGTATATTGATGATGTGTTGAACCATCGCTACTACCAATAACACCCTCTACAACTTGTACTCGATGCACGAGTGTTATCTCCAAAAAATCCTACAAAAAGAAAACTTTAATTGATTAGATAATATATAAAAAAAAACTAAAATAACATAAATGAATATATTTCATAGTTCTTAAAATATTTTAAAGATGCCACTTAACCCATACTGTTCTATTATTTACCTAAAGTCATCGATTCTTGCTTTGATTTTATTCAATCCTGGGTCTGATTACAATTAGTCGAAGAAGTTCTTGGTTGGAAATTTTCAAATCCTTCTTCATCGTTTCCATTGGTTCAGTTGAATAAAATATATCTTCTCAGTGACCACCTCGTCATCTTAATGTGGTGTGCTCTACAAACATTAATCAATAAAAGTAGTTAATTTATTTTTATCATTACAAAAATTCACTTCAAAAAATAACATGCATATAATAAGAAAAATAATTGCTTTAATCATGTTTAGGTACTATTACGTTATCATTTACCTGATGCGACACCATTGGTGACTTCCCACGGTCAACTTACTGCAATACAAGAAGCAAGACATATTCATATTGAAAAGTAAACGTGATTAATGAAGAAAAAATTTAGTGTTAATATGACAACCACGTTTACCTGACCAGAAGATGCATGTGTGTCCTATGTACCCCCCTTCCACAAAACAATAAGCATGATATCATCTTGAAATAATGAGCTCATAGGCATAAAATGGGTCAAATGTTAACAATTGTAATATAATCATGAATTGTGGTTACTATTACATTGATGTTATTAGGTACTATTATGCTAACATTTACCTGATGCGACACCATTGGTGACCTCCCACGGTCAACCTGCCACAACACAAGAATCAAGACATATTCATATTTAAAAGTAAAAATTGAACCATGTCTAATAAATGTGATTAATGAAGAAAAACTTTAATATTAATATGTCAGTCACGTTTACATGACCAGAAGCTGCAGGTGTGTTCTGAGTGCAAAATTGTTGAAAAACTGCAAAGGATGTTCCTTGGGGATATATTAAGAATTGGTTATTGACAGGTTTTGGTGCCAAGCAACCTTATTTTCATGGATGGATATGATGAAAATCACAAGGGAAGATACCTATTTTCCTTATGGCAGAATCTAGGAAAGGTATATATTGGACGTAGTTCACATGTAACATGCAATATTTTTTACTAATTCTGGGCTCTACATGACATTGTTAACATGAACATGCATACTCTTTCTCTCTTCTTGTATCTCTCAATTTCTTAATACATTCAATGACATTGACTACAATAGGATTCATAGTGAAATTTTTTCCATGTCCTATAGCATATTCTTGATTCCCATAGTTCCAAGAAGATTGAATCTTGGAATCCAACTCAATAATGTGAATTAATGGTATTGTTTCCAGCATTATTGCTACTGTTCACAATAATAAGGGAGTTCTAAGGGTTTCCTTTGGTAATTTCAGGGATCATTTTTCCCCAACCAAGGTTCCATGTGCATCATTATGTTGTTGGTTGAAGATCTTTATCATTTGAATTAGATTGTTGTTGAATAATATGATTTTAATGTAATTTCCAGATTTACACATTGATGAACAAAAGCCTTGTTAATTGATTAATGTATCTAGAATGAAGGTTGTTTTAATTCTAGAAATTGATGTTGAGAGAGTGCCTAAGTAAATTCCAGAAAGTATTTTATCTTCAACAACATATTCAAATAAATATTTAAGGTGCAATTAGGGATGCAAATCAAATTTTATTTTTTCTTTCATATTTGTAACTTAAATTCTAAATTTGGTTTGTAAGAAAATTTCAACCAACCAATAATTATAAAACTTAGTATGCCATCTTCAACAACATATTCAAATAAATATTTAAGGTGCAATTAGGTATACAAATCAAATTTTATTTTTTCTTTCATATCTATAACTTAAATTCTAAATTTGGTTTGTAAGAAAATTTCAGCCAAACAACAATTATAAAACTTGGAAAATAGGGATGAGAAAAGAGATGTGAAACGTATGATCACCTTTTATTTCTTTAAAAAAATGGAAGTGAAAAATTAGTGGTTGAAGGGTATATCAGTGCCTAGGTTCATTGGGCATATGGAGTTTTCATGGAATGACTTTTATCACGAGTATCCTAAACAAAAGAGAGGGAAATTTGGTCTTATTATCACAAAAAGCACCTTTGGTGCAAAATCTCACAAATCTCTAGCTAAGTGATAGTAAGAAGAAGGACAATGTTACCACACATTATCCTCTTTTTCTCTTTAGGCTCGTTCTTTTATAGCACAAGGGAATCCCTATGGGAAACTAAGTTTTCTATACGCTTTAGATTTTAATAACTTAGGCTGCTAAGTGTTTGAATCAACTTGCAAGATATTATGATCAAGTTCTTTAAATTGATTTAAGTGAGAAAATTTCAGATCTATTTATGGTATTATGAAATGTACTTGAGTCAGGGGTTTGAGTGCCATTTTTTATGTGTAAAGTGTCTCTTTTCTCCAGATCTGAAAATTATATGCAAAGTGCTTAAAATTGCTTAAATATAAGTGCACAAATAAAACCATCAAGAAAATTATCAACACAGATTTAATTCACCCAAAAATATATGTGAATATGTGTTGAAACAAGGCTAAAATGAATAGGTAAACCTGTATTTTCAATCAAGTATTAAATATGGAATATTCATGCGAACAAGACAGCCTAAAAATCAGAGTCCTAAGCTTCCTAAAATGCAAATTTCCAATGGATAGAGTGCACAAATTTTCTAATGCAATGTCCAAATATCTCTATGGATTTTTTCTTATCATATCAGGGTGTCTATGGTTTAATTTTCTCTAATATAGGTGGCTGAAAATGAAAATTTACTAAAACATAAAATAAACGGGGAAATACAATTAATTTTGGGTGACTACAAGAAATTGACTAATGATTAATCTTCAATGCTAGGGCCTGTGGAGTTTAATTGGGATCTAAATGAAAATACATAGGGTGAAATAAGGAGGGATAAGGTTGAAGAGCTCAACTTTGTTCGTGTCCCTAAATGACAACAAAAATGATGGAACAAATCGAAAAGGTAAGCTCCAAACTAGAGTCAAATAAAATGAAGATTCTAGAGGAAGAGGAAGATTTAAAAATCAAGAGCACGGTCGTAATTGTATTTGAAGCTAAGGAAAAGGGATCAATAACCAAAATAAACAATTTGTTAGGAAATATCAAGATGAAAAGGAAAAGGCACATACATTTCCCATGTAAGGTGGAAAAGATGTCTTCATATTGGACATGTGGCAGAGAACTATAGAACAAGGAATGGATTTTTTCCCAGCATAAGCAACATTTTTACTCCAAACTAAATTCTAAAATATTAATTACTCCAACTTTAACTCAATGTGAAAATATTAAAGATGATGATTATGGATATGCATTGACAACCAATCAACAATTGTATTTTGCATATTGATTTGCCAACAACAAACATATGAGAAAATCTTATGAAGGTGATTTAATACTAGATATAGGGGTTGTTCAATGTATGTGCTACAGAAAATACTATTTTTAGACATATCAAGATATGGAACTTATTTTGATTTATTTGGTTGATGACACCACCCATAATCCTTAAGGAAAAGGCTCACTGCATTTTTCTCTTCCATGAATTGGAAAAGTGTTACTTTCCAATTTTTGGTATGTTTGGTCCTTTAAAAATACCTTTTCCTTGGTTTTCATGACCAATGTAACATCAACACAAGGAATCATTCAAATATGATAATAATTACTAACCTTTCCTATTTGTACACCCTCCTTGGCAAGGGAAATACAATCCTAAAATTAATGCTTGGTGTGTTCTCTCTTCAAATTCCTGAAGAGAAAACGACTAACCAATCAACTATTGTTTCAATTTCTCAAGTGAGTGCCAAAAACGTCGCCCATGATAAAATACATTGTCTCTGCAAAAGGGTCACAGACTAGAAACAACCATATATAGTTTTCTTATTCCATTGAAGCCAATATATGCATTCTACATATATATAATGACTCCATAAAATGTCAACCTTGGAAAATTCCAAATCCTAGCAATTGGACCAAATCTACTTTAGAATGAGGTAATCACATAGAGTATACCAACATAATATGAAAGATGTAAAAGATCCAAGGAATGATAAACCAAGATCTAGTTAACTTGCATATTGTAGGATGTACACTGTCTGTGCAGAACAATTGACCTATAAAAATGATTTATTTGTACCTACTACCAAGTTAAATCATTAGCTGATTTGTTCATTTTATTAGTGTTAAACCCTCATTAAGAAACATCAAGGAAATGCTGAAGGAAAGAGAGTATTAATGTAAAATAAAATATCATTACAGAGACATATCATTATAGTAAAATAACTTGCAATTAATGACATCACATAGATAACAATCACAAGACAGAGAAGATACATAGATAAAAATTGGAAGCTATAAAGGCCCACAAGGCATAAAAACAATTGATGACACTATTGATTAATAATGTGGAGAGGGAGGATGTTAACACATCAACCCATGGAGTTGCAAAAAATTATGCTTCCGTATTGACAAAAATTTTGGATGGGGGATGCCTCATAGACCACTCGTGTCTCACAATATGGTCTTCAACATTAATTAAAACATGAAAGGGAAACGTGGCTGAAAGGAAAATTGTCAATGCAAAGGCTAATATACCACATTGTCCATTTTGACAATGGCCAAATCCTCCTTGGAATTTTTTTAAGGATCCACTAGTCACCTGTTAAATGCAAACCCTGCTTGGTAAACTTATAAATAAACACGAGTGAGAAAATACTTAATTATTGAACTGATATTGACAATTATTCTCTCAATACCAACTTCAGATGCCCTCTTCAACTACTCAGCAATGTCCAAAACATGGTATTTTTCCATTGTAGAATCCCTTAAACATACCATCTGTGCAATAAAAAACCTATTTGTTAAAAATCAAACCCTAAAATTCTTACTAGAAATATATTGACCCATTACCTTCAAATGACTGAAATTGCAATAAATGGTGATGGGGTTGCTTACCTATGAGAATGGCAGCAATGTCTGCGAACGCGAGAAACGAAATGGATAACATGCATTAAAAAATAATAAACTAAAAACTTTCAAGTTTCTCATGGATAACAATCTACAATTGTTATTTGTATGAGAGTGAAGGTGCCTAACCAACGTGATTAACTTGCTGTCCCACTAGAGGAGCTGGAAAATGTTGTTATGGGTCATTGGAAGGTGGTTTTTGTTTTTTGATAATTCAAGGAGCCAAAATCCTTGATTCATTAAGAAAGAGTAGCATGCAATTGATTTAATTTAACAAGATTGGAAATTATAACTTGCAGGCATATTCGAATCTCAGTAGCTTCATACGGCCCAAATTGAAACTCCAACATTCACAGATTTCTTTGCCTGTGGTCCTACGCTTACTCTACCACACCTTCTTCGACAAATCTATACACTCCAGCATGGGTTTAATGCAACAACAATTTCAATTCCCTAGTGTAAGGTTAAAACAATTTCAATTCCCTGGTGTAAGGTTAAAACACTTCCTTTGAGTTCGATTTTGGCTCACAGATTTCTAACTAAGGTATCCCCTATTATTTTGAGGTTGGTGTTTTGGCTGAACCCTGAAACCATGAATCTCGGCTTCATTGGGATCCAACAACTGTAAGGGGTGGCAATTAAAGAATGACCAGTCTAGAACATTAGTTAACAGAGTATGAACTTTGAATAAGTTCTTGAGCTTTAGGTTGGGACCCTCGATAAGCTTAAAGTAAGGAAGAAGCGTACCCCATTATATTTTTAAGGGCTCATGATAGATGAATTATGGTTATCCCCACCCGTATAGAAAAGAGAGTCTCTCCTTCTATATCAAGTTATCTTTGTCCATTCCCGAACAAGCCAGGGAAACTAATTGAAAAGATATGGATCGCATGAGGTTGTAGGATCTTTTGCCACTTTTTTCAGTATGTGGTTGATTTAGTACACTTTTTAAGAAGATGGTATGTTTGTTGCAACTAAATTTAATGGTCCTTTGAAAATAGTCACCATAACATCACTTAACATACACCTCGAAGTGTCCCTTAAGAGAGGCTCCGTAACATCATTTAAGAGACATTATAGAGCGTCTCTTAAGGGACATGTCTTTACAGAACTCCCCTTAGGGGATGTTATCTAGTGACATCAAGTAATGCCATTTAATAAATTCTCCCTGATGTCTCTTAATTAGATATTTTTGGTGTAGCTACGTTGCTTAAGTGATGTTAAATTATCTTTTTTGAAAAAATCCCACCCAAAAGACATCTATCCGACATTAGAAAAATATTTTTACCTTTAAACATTAATCCAAACACCAAATTTGGACCCTAAATGTAGTCGAGTATTCGCAAATATGTATGAGTGGTTAATATGGGTTTTAGTATGTTGGAAACTATAAGAATTAATTATTAACCCATTATCTTGGCTTGTTTTTAGAAGATATCCACTACTATAAGTTATATGTTACTCGAAAGAGAGGGTTTTTAACATCAAATCCCTACATGTAGATGTTGTTTGTGCCAAAGGCCTCTCCACCACGCAATAACAAGTAATCAATTCAACACTACAATTAATACCATAGTCATGATGTGCTAGTAGAGAAGTATCTTTATTCATACACTCTCTAACAATAAGCTCACTCATAACTGTTAGGATATTTAGACACTTAGGAGTTAGTTAAGATCAACTTGTGTAATATATCCGTTAGGTAAAGTGTGTTTCTTTATTATGCATTTGTAAATATTCTAATCTGACGGTCACGATATGCTCTAGACATAAAGTGATTTGATGGTTCAACTTCTCTTCGATCATACCTACCATTAATTCGTGGCTTGACACCTGATTGGTCCATGATCTTTATTTAAAGAGCGTGGAGGGTCCTTGGCTAGTTGATTGATTTTGAGAAGCTCATGTAACTTTCTTTCTTTTGCATAATAAATTGCTCCAAGTAGCTATTTGGTTGGGGTCGTGGACTCTTTCCCTCTCAAGGGGTTTAACCACGTGACAAACATCGGTGTATTGATCTGTGATTCATTTGTGTGAAGTGGTTGCTCTAGGTGTTTGGTATTTTGGGAGTACCCTGTGTACTCGAACATGGTATCAGAGTGTTTATGAAGAGCCGATTTCGGTTTTGATCAAGATCTGAAACTGGTGTTGCCGAAACTTTGAAAGGGTTTCTGGTTTTGGATTTTCTGTGCATTTGTGGCTTGTAGGAGCCATTCCAATGTGTCCAGAGTTCTATTTCCATTTGAAAATAGTTTTTGTTTCATCGAAAACTGTTTTCGTTTGATCCAGAAACACCCATTTTGGCAAATCTGAAGGTATAATGTTACAGTGAAGGATTTGTTTTATTTTTTTTATCTGTAATTCATTTGTGTGAAGTAGTTGCTCTAGGTGTTCAGTATTTTGGGAGTACCCTGTGTACCCGAACATGGTATCGGAGTGTTTATGAAGAGTCGCTTTCGGTTTTGATCAAGATTTGGAACCGGTGTTGCCGAAACTTTGAAATGGTTTCTGGTTCTAGATTTTCTATACATTTGTGGCCTATGGGAGTTGTTTCATTGTGTTTGGAGCGCCATTTCCATTAAGAAATAGTTTTCGTTTCATCAAAAACTGTCTTCGTTTGTTCCAGAAACATCCATTTCGACAAATATAAAGGTATAATGTTATAGTGACAGATTTGTTTTTTATTTTATTTTTAAATCTCTCATATTTTATCAGTTTTATTATTAGATCTTTACTATTTTAGTCTTGGGCTGTTTCCTTCCCTGGTTGCATATGCTCTTTGCCGTGCACCTTGCGCGATCGCAGCGAATCAGAAACAGAAAGGGAAAGTTTTTTTTTTCTTGTCTTCTTGACTACGTATGCTCTTTGCTGTGCACCTTGTGCGGTCACGACGAATAAAAAATAGTGAGAAAACTTGAAAACGTAGACTTTCTAGGTAAGCTAACCAAGATCTAACCCCACCTATAGAGTGGAAAAGTTTGTTTTGTTTTTTGTTTTTCATTTTTTTGTGTGTTTTGCATAAAAAAAAGGCAAGCACGAAGAATGAGAGAGAAGAGTAAAAAAAAAAAAATCCCCCTTTCTCTTTCCATTCTTTTACGTACCTTTTAAACTTAGCTCACTTGGTTCAAAGTTGCTTTCTTCCTTAATAGATCTTGAGTTCAAGTCGTATGAAGTTACTTTTAGTGCATGCAATTTCTATTTCCAAGTTACTTTATTATAAAAGTGCATCTCACATAAATAAAATAAAATAAAAAGTGAGTCACTTAAGTCTTTTAAATTTATTGCCGCACTATTTAAAAGTAACATTATTGTAAAAGTGAATATCACTTATTTTACAAAAGTGATTCACTTAAAAAACAACTTTCTTGTAAATGATTGTCAAAGGTTCATCTTGGGAAGAAGGGGGTTCTTTTTTTTAAGTTGGTCAAGTTAATATTTTCCACGTCACTATTGGGGACATCTTCAACATTTTCTTTGTTCAAGCATAACTTCATCATCGAGAATCAGTTTTCAGTGCCGTTTTTTTTGAAACCACATATTTTTTCGAGCTCTTTACATCTAGGCAGTTAGTTTCTATTTTTTCAGCCATTATTTTACAGTATGACCACCCCTTGTGATATTATACTTACAAGTTCTAACTATTTCTCATGGAAATCTCGTATGGAAGATATTCTATGAAGTAGGGGACTTTTCAAGAAAACCTCAGGGAAAGAAACAGAACTCACTGATGATGATAAGAAAATTAAATGGAAAAATAGATATGATGAAGCTTGTGGATTGATTGGGATGCCAATCTCTACTGATTTGTGATTCCACATATTTGGAATTGATGAACCTCATAAAGCTTGGGAAAAGATGGAATCTGTGTTTGGTAAACACAATGAAATTCGATGTCATCAACTTGAGAATGAGTTTATTTTTTTGAATCCAAGTGACTTTTCATGCATTCAAGACTATTTATCTAAGTATAAAACTCTTAGACTCTTATGTGAAGAATGTAAGATTAAGAAAGAAGACAAACAATATATTTATCATATTCTTTCCAAACTTGGACCTGCATATTCTATTTTTGTATCTACATTCTACTCCATGAAAGAATCCTTGATTGTAGCTAGCTATCAAGAGCCTAGTTTTGAATCCTTTTTTTATTCCTTAATTAGAGAGCAAGATAAGCTCATTCATCTTGAAATAACTAACAATGCAGATACATATGGGAAAGCCTTATTGTCCCAATAGAAAGAAAAGTCCAAGCCTCCCAAGAAGTAAAATTTTCGCAATAATAAGCCAAACAATAAGGGTCCCAAACCCTCTTAGTCAGTTCCTTCTTTAAAAAATGACAAAGGATCCAAGCCAAAAGGAAAGAAGACTAGGTGTCATTGCAAGTTTTGTGGGAAAGATAATCATGATGAATCTAAGTGTTTCAAGAAGATGACAGCTTTGGAAGCAACAATGAAGAAGCACCATAACAAATTAGATTCATCTTCAGAATCTACCTCTCATGGACATGCACTTTGTGCTCTTGGTTACTCTTATACTGCATCTTCTTCTTCTACTTTAAATGAGTGGCTCATTGATTCTGGAGCATCTTATCATATGGCTAAGGATCAAGCCATATTTTCTACTATGCATGAATGTAACACTAAGCAAATATTTGTTGGTGATGATAGATCTCTAAGTGTTGTAGGATCTGGAACAGTTCCACTAGAAAATGGTAATTTCAGTGATCTACTATGTGTTCCGAAAATTTTCTACAATTTGTTATCAGTATATCAAATTACTCATTCGGGTGAAGGTAAAACTGTGATGTTTACACCTCACCAAGTTGTAATCAAAGATTTTAAAAATCCTCAAAACGTCCTTGCTACTGGAACTGTTGATGATATTTTCAGGTTGTACAAATTTAACAACTTTGGGTCATCACCTTTTCCTTCAGTTTTTGTTCCTCATAGTGATCACTTGAGCAAACTTTGGCATGAGCAATTTAGTCATTTAAATTAGCGTTCATTGAAACAACTATGTAAAGACAATACGGTGACTAGTCTTTCGATGGTATCTTGCAAGGATGGTGTTTGTTCCGGTTGTGTACTCGGAAAACATCATCGGGAAAATTTTGACAAATGTGCCTCTTGGCACGCCTCGGTTCCCTTGGAGCTTGTGCATAGTGACTTGTGTGGCCCTCTTCCATCTGCTTCCTTTCTGGTTTCAAATATTTTTCAAATTTCGTTGATGACTACTCTATATGCACTTGGGTTTACTTCCTAAAACTTAAGAGCGAAGTATTTAACATGTTCTTGGCCTACAAGGCCCTTGTTGAAAAACAATCTAGTCATCAAATTATTAAGTTAAGATTTGACAATGGAGGAGAATATGTTAATAACAAGTTCACTACTTTTTGCATTAAAAAAGGGATCCAACAACAACACACTGTTCCATATACACCACAACAAAATGGTGTAGCTGAACGGAAGAACCGCACTTTAAAAGAAATGACTAATTGTATCATCCAATCTAAGGGACTAAGTCTTCAATATTGGGCTGAGGCTATAAATTGTGCAAATTACATAGTTAATCGCACACCCACTAAAGTTTTACAAGGTATAACATCAGAATAAGCATGGAGTAAAATAAAACCAGATGTAAGTCACTTCCGTGTGTTTGGTTGTGAAGCATGGACTCACATTCTAGATGAAAAACGGAAAGCATTGCAGCCTAAAAGTGAAAATTGCATATTTGTTGGATATTCTGAAGATGTAAAAGGTCATAGACTTCTTCAGCCACATTTTCATGATATAAGCATTAGAAGAGATGCTAAATTTGATGAAAATATCTTTGCCCACGATCCTGATTCGACGATTGTGCCTCCTCCTCCTTCTTCTTCCAGCTTCCTTGACAGGTTTCCAAATCCAGTTTCTGATGATGACAGTGAGGATGAAAATCCACCTCCACCTGCTCACATTCCTCCAGTTGCACCAACACCAATACTTCCTCGATAGGTCTGTTCAACATGTGAAGCAGCTGGTGATCTTGCTAGTGATCCTAGAGATCAACGTCGAACACGTTCTTAGTTTCAACGAGCCTCTTCTCTTTTGGCTCAAGTTTCCAAGAATCATGATCCAGAAACTTTTGCAGAAGCTTCAGGAAATCCAGATTGGGATGCAACTATGGATGAAGAATGTTGTTCCTTAATGGCAAATGATACTTGGGATCTTGTTCCTCTTCCAAAAGGAAGAAAACTTGTCAGATGTCAATGGGTCTACAGAACTAAGTATGCATCAGATGGAAGTGTTGAAAGACTTAAGGCAAGGTTATTTGCCAAAGGTTTTTCCCAAGTTTAAGGGATTGACTACAATGAAACCTTTGCTCTTGTCGTAAAAATGAATTCCATCCGCCTTGTTCTTTCCCTTACCACCTTACATAACTGGGAAGTCCATCAAATGGATGTCAAGTATGCCTTTTTACATAGTAATTTACAGGAGGAAATTTAAATGGAACAACCTCCTGGATATGTTTAGGATAACTCTAGCCTTGTCTGTCTCCTTAAGAAATCCTTATATGGCCTTAAGCAAGATCCTAGAGTTTGGTATGCCAAAATGGATAGCTTTCTCCTTGACAATGGTTTTTCTAGATGCCATTCTGACCCCAATGTCTATACCAAGAAAGTAGGAAACCATCTCATCATACTTGTTCTTTATGTTGATGATCTTATCCTTACTGGTAGTGACCCTAAACTTATAACCCATGTGAAATCTAGTCTTAGGACATTTTCAATTATTTTCTTGGTCTCCAAGTCTTGCAAACAAAAGAAGGAATCTTTCTTTCCCACTCTAAGTATGCTTGTGACCTTCTTCATCGCTTCCACATGGAAGATTGTAAACCAGCCCCTTCTCCCTTCCAGTCTGGAGTTAAAATTTCTGCCACTTGTACTTCCCCTAAAGTAGATGCCACCTTGTATCGTCAACTTGTTGGTAGTATTTTATGTTGATGTATTTGTAACTTCGGAATGTATTCATCTATGTATCTTATGTATTGTAACCCGATGTTTATTCCAGGATGTATCTATAATGTAATTGAGTCATGTTGTCATGCCCCGATGTTTTGATCGAGAGGATCAATAATGTAAACAAGTCATGTCAAGTCATTGTGGGTAACCCTTCGATTGTCTAAGGGTTAAAGTCCCCGTAGTTCCGAGGCACTAGGGTTATTAGACTCTCCTAGTAGAGGTCGGCCCTGGTAGGGTTTTAGTCATGTCGGGATTAGTATAAATAAAGAACTGGACTCTCTATTTAACACACAACTCATACACACTCAAGTGTAGCGCATAGTTGAGGAAGGAGAAGACACTGGGGCTAGATAAGAAGAAGGTTACTGCTATCAAGAGATCACTTACTGTTTTGGTATTGATTATATCTCTGAGGAAGTTGCGAGGTTTTCTCCATTTATGGTTTCCCCGAGGAAAAACATTATGTTCATTGTCTCTTGTGTTTGATTGCTGTACTTGTTATTCTCTCAGTTAAAGATCCTAATAATGCTAGCTTAATGTTGAAAAACTAACATTTTATACTTGACTCATTCTTGTCACTAGAAAGCAGGAAAAATAATACTTTGATATATTTGAGGTACAATTTAGTTTGGTATTCATTACAGTACAGGGGGGAAACCTTTGTTGGTTGGTTTCACTGATTCAGATTGGGCCGGTGATCCTGATGATCGAAAGTCTACTGTAGGTTATGTTTTCCATATGGGATCTGGACCTGTCACTTGGGCTTGTAAAAAACAACAAGCTCTTGCTCTTTCTTCAGTAGAAGCAGAATATCGAGCTGCAGTTAATGCCAGCCAGGAAGCTTTATGGTTTCGACAGATCCTATTAGAGTTTGGATTCGAGCAGCAGCAGCCTACTCCACTTTGGTGTGACAATCAAAGTGCCATCAAGCTTGCCAAAGATCCAGTTCCACATCAACGTAGCAAACACATTGATCTACACATGCACTTCATCAGAAATCGTGTTCATGATCGTGTTCTTGAAATGCTCTATTTCCCTACAGATGATCAAGTTGCAGACATCTTCACCAAGTCTCTTAAAAAAGCAAAGTTTTCTAAAATTTGATCTATGTTAGGATTTCAGGAATGTGTCCTTAAGGGGGGATAGGTTCTAAAGCTACGTTTGATTCTTAACCAAATTGTTTGAAGGGAAGAACACAAACCGGAAGATGACTCTAAGGAATCAACTAAAGAATGTGAAGATTCAGAATGCAGAGACCATCTAGTCTTATTTCACAAGGGTTTATCATATCAAGGAACAATTAGAAGCTGTAGATTAAGAAGTGGAGAATGCAGAGATTGTGATGAAAACACTGAATGGCCTTCCTAGGTCATGGGATTCTTTCATCCAAGGAATCTGTGCCAAAAAGAAGTTAGTCAAATTCAGCAGACTATGGGAAGAATGTTCTCAAGAAGAAGCACAGATAGCAGCTCGAGAAGAGAAGATGGGAAGTGAAGACCAAGCTCTCACAATTCACTCCAAGAAAGGCAGAAGAATATCTCATTACTCCAAAGGTAAGGATCCTCATCATAGAGATAACATTAGAAGGGACCTATCTAAATTGAGATGTTATACATGTGATGAAAGAGGACACTTTGCAAAAGACTGTCCTAAGAACAAGGTTCAATCTCATAAGAAGAAGGGGAACAAAAGAAGACATTATGCTCATGCTGTAGAGGATGCTGAACCCTCCAAGAAAAGAACTAGATATGAAAGTGACGATTCTTCAAGAGAGGATGAATATGTTCTAATCTCTGCTCTCACAGGTAACATTACACATGGAAGTGATGATTGGCTTATAGACAGTGGGGCTTCCAAACATATGAATAGATTCAAGGAATCCTTTGTGAGATTGTCAGAACATGAATCACCTCACAAGGTGAAGCTAGGAGATGACTACCAATATCCAATAAAAGTTAGTGGGGAATATTCCTATAAATTAGACTCTAGAAAGTCTCTAACAATGAAGGAAGTATTGTTTGTGCCAGGACTCAAGAAGAACCTTCTCTCCATATCAGCATTGGATGCAAAAGGAATGAGGGTTGCATTCATAGATGGTCAAGTCATCATGTGGCCAAGAGGAAAGACTATTGATGATGCAGTGGTGATTGGAGAACAAGAAGGAGGTTTGTACAAATTGAAGGGCCATCCAGAACAAGCATTGGTCCATGACACGGTAGAGCTAAGTGAACTTTGGCATAGAAGGCTTGCACATGTGCATTACAGAGCACTACCTATTGCAAGCAAAGTTGTTGAAGGTCTTCCAGAATTCCAAGAAAAACATGATGGGGTCTGTAAGGGATGTGCGAAAGGAAAGAATACAAAGAATACTTTTCCTAGCAGCGAAAGCAAAGCCAAAGAAATCCTAGAAATCATCCACTCCGATGTATGTGGTCCTATGTCATCAAACTCATTAAGCGGGTATGCATATTATGTTTCTTTCATTGATGATTTTCTAGGAAGACATGGGTTTACTTCATGAAGAACAAAGACAAAGTATTCAACAAATTCAAGGAATTCAAAGCCTTGATCGAGAACCACACTAAAAGGAAGATCAAGAATTTTTGATCAGATAATGGCGGAGAATTCACTTCGAATGAATTCAAAGAGCTATGCAAAGAATCAGGGATTAAGAGGGAGTTGTCCACTCCTTATAATCCACAACAGAATGGGATTGCAGAATGGAAGAATAGAACTATCATGGAAGCTGGAAGAGCCATGCTTCACGATCAAGATCTTTATATGCATCTTTGGGCTGAAGCTGCCAGAACAACGGTGTATGTACAGAACCGTACTCCACATAGAGTACTCGAGAACAAGACTCCTGAAGAAGTCTTATCCAGCAAGAAACTAGAAGTCAACCATCTCAAAATATTTGGCCGTCCTGTGTACATACACATTCCAAAGGAGAAAAGGACAAAATTAGATCCTTCAGGAAAGAAGGGTATATTTGTGGGATACTCTAAAAGATTGAAGGCTTACATAATCTATTTTCCAAGATACAAGAAGATTGACATCAACAGGGATGTTACATTTGATGAAGACACAGCTTACAACAAATCCAGAAAGATACATGCTGAGGAACCTGAAGAAGCAAAAGCACCCAAAATTCATGATAAAACCATGAACGAAGAAGTTCAAGAAGAAGATCGAGAATTTGAAGAACCACAAAGACCTGTAGATCCACCTCTGGAGAAGATTCCTCATAAGAGGAAACCTGCTTGGGTACAAGAACTTATCCAAGGTGCGGAAAGATATGGGGTCCAGAAGAGAATCACATAGAAAGAAAGAGGACCAGATCCTGCTTCGGGTATGTAGCTTTACTATGTGATTTCAATGATAAATAACCTTCCAGTTATGAAGAATCAGCAGAATAGAAAGAATGGAAGGATGCTATGATCGAAGAATATCAATCAATCATGAAGAATGATGTTTGGGATGTTGTCCCAAGACCAGAAGGGAAGTCAGTTGTAACTTCCAAATGGATCTACAAGATCAAGCATGCTGCAGCCGTTAGCATTGAAAATTATAAGGCAAATTTTGTGGCTCGGGGTTTCTCTCAGAAAGAAAGAATAGACTACGAAGAAACCTTTGCACCTATAGCCAGATACACTTCCATCATATCAGTACTTGCTCTAGCTGCAGTGATGAAATGGAAGATACACCAGATGGATGTCAAGACTGCTTTATGGAATGGTGTAGTAGAAGAGGAAGTGTATGTAGAACAACCACTCGGTTTTGAGACACATGACAGAGAGTCTCATGTATGCAGATTGAAGAAAGCCATGTATGGTTTGAAACAGGTACACAGGACCTGGTACGACAGAATTGATAGCTTTCTATCCAGTTTGAGCTTTACCAAGAGTAAAACAGATTCCAACCTTTACTACAAGGTTGAAGATGGCAACCCAGTGATGCTTCTACTATATGTAGATGATCTATTTGTGACAAGTACGGATGGGTTGATTGCTGATACAAAGAGAAATATTGCTGTTGAGTTCGAAATGAAGGACTTGGGGATGATGCATTAATTTCTAGGTATGGAGGTGTGGCAGAGTGTAGATGGAATCTTCCTTAGACAAGGGAAGTATGCAGTAGAGATCCTAAAGAGGTTTGGGATGATGGATTGCAAGGATATGGCCACACCTATGGCATCAAAACTGAAGCTATTGAATGATGATTCATCAGAGTCAGTTGATGCTACGATGTATCGTCAGATGATTGGGTCATTGATGTACCTGACGAACATGAGACTAGATATTTGCTTTGTTGTGAACACCTTGAGCCAGTTCTTGACAGATCCAAGACATGTTCACTTGATTGCTGCAAAGCATATTCTGAGGTACCTGAAGGGTACAATTGATTATGGGCTCAAGTACGATGTGAATCAAAAGATTAACCTGGAGGGTTATGTTGATTCAGATTGGGCAGGCAATTGCATCGATAGGAAGAGCACTTCAGGGTGTTGCTTCAGTATGAGATCAGGTGTGATCTCTTGGTTTATTAGGAAGCAATCCTATGTGGCACTGAGTATAGGTGAAGCAGAATATGTCGCATCTTGCTCAACTAGTTGTGAGGCAGTATGGCTATGGAAGCTACTATCTGATATATTTGATCTCTAGTTGGATGCTACTTACATACATTGTGACAACCAGAGTTGTGTGAAGTTGTCAGAGAATCCAGTGTTCCATGAAAAGTTGAAGCATATCGAGGTCAAGTATCACTATATCAGGGATATGGTGCAGAGGGGGGTAGTGAAGCTCCAGTATGTTGTGACGGAGGAACATATAGCTGATGTATTGATGAAGCCATTGGCTAGGCTGAAGTTCGAGTACTTCAGGGAGAAGCTTGGTGTTCTCCATATCGAGGTTTCCTCCAAAAGAAAATGATGAGACCCATAGCCATTGTGAGATGGTGAGAGGATTGGTTCCTTCCATGGTCAGATGTAAGGGCTGAGCCATTCTATCATGGTGAGAGGATTGGTTCCTTCCATGTCAGATATGAGTGCTAGCCATTTTGTTGAGTAGGACAGATGTAAGGGAAACTACCATTCTAGGAATGGAGGCACTTGGTCAGTTACCAGGAAAACTTAGTTTAAGACTGAGAAGCCATTCTGATGTAACAGAGGGATGTGTTCCCACTTGATTAGATGTAAGGGCTGAACCATTCTGTCATGGTTAAATGATTAAGTTCCTCCCATGTTAGATGTGATTATTGGCCATTCTATCGAGTAGGATAGATGTAAGGGCAACTACCATTCTATCGAGTAGGATAGATGTAAGGGAAACTGCCATTCTCTAGGAGAATGGAGGCACCTGGTCAGTTACGAGGTAGCTCATTCGAGGACTTGGGGCCATTCTGATATGATTGTTGGGATGTGTTCCCTCATGATCAGATATGAGTGCAAGCCCTTTCATCATTGTGGTAGGATGTGTTCCAGCTTGAATGAATGTAAGTGTAGAGACTTCCTTCGATCATGTGTTGATCAGATATAAGTGCTGAGCCTTCCTTCGATCATGTGTTGATTAGATATAAGTGTTGTGCCTTTCTTCGATCATGTGTTGATCAAATGTAAGTGCAGTGCCTTTCTTCGATCATGTGTTGATCAGATGTAAGTGTAGTATCTATCTTCGATCATGTGTTGATCAGATAGAAATGTTGAGCCTTTCTTCGATCATGTGTTGATTAGATGTAAGTGCTGGGCCTTTCTGATATGATTATAGGATTGGTTCCTACATGATCAGATGTGAGTGCTGGGTGTGCCTTTTTGATGAGTAGGTCAAATGTAAGTGCTGGGCATGCCTTTATTCGATCATGTGTTGATCAGATGTAAGTGCATTATCTATCTTCGATCATGTGTTGATCAGATAGAAACGATGAGCCTTTCTTCAATCATGTGTTGATAAGATATAAGTGTTGAAGAAGACCTACATGGAGGCTAGGCCTACAACCAGCATGAAAAAGGGCTGGCTCTGTAGAAATTCCTGTGATGAGAAGAATCATGAAATAGCACCAGTGATGATCCAAATCGAGTGATGATCTAGATCCAGTGATGATGATCCAGATCGAGTGATGATCCAGATCCAGTGATGATGCCTAGTGATGATCCAGATCGAGTGATAATCCAGATCTAGTGATGATGTCCCATGATGATCCAGATCGAGATATGATCCAGATCCGAAGATGAATATGACTTGAAGACGAATATGACTTGAAGACTCAGAAGACTTGAGATGCAAATGACGAGATGATCCAGCTGATACAGAGAAGAAGACCAGTATTGAAAATTGTGTTGAAAGAATACCTTCCTAGTTAAGAGGGAGTGTTGATGTATTTGTAACTTTGGAATGTATTCATCTATGTATCTTATATATTGTAACCCGATGTTTATTCTGGGATGTATCTATAATGTAATTGAGTCATGTTGTCATTCCCCAATGTTTCGATCGGGAGGATCAATAATGTAAACAAGTCATGTCAAGTCATTGTGGGTAACCCTTCAATTGTCTAAGGGTTAAAGTCCCCACAGTTTCAGGGCACTAGGGTTATTAGACTCTCCTAGTAGAGGTCGTCCCTGGTAGGGTTTTAGTCATGTCAGAATTAGTATAAATAGAGCACTAGACTCTCTATTTAACACACAACTCATACACACTCAAGTGTAGTGCATAGTTGAGGAAGGAGAAGACACCAGGGCTAGATAAGAAGAAGGTTACTGCTGTCGGGAGATCACTTACTGTTTTGGGCTTTTACTGTTTTGGTGCTGATTCTATCTTTGAGGAAGTTGCGGGGTTTTCTCCATTTATGGTTTCCCTGAGGAAAAACACTGTGTTCATTGTCTCTTGTGTTTGATTCTTGTACTTGTTATTCTCTTAGTTAAGGATCCTAATAATGCTAGCTTAATGTTGAAAAACTAACATTTTATACTTGACTCATTCCTGTCATTGGAAAGCAGGAAAAATAATACTTTGATATATTGGAGGTACAATTTAGTTTCGGATTCATTACAGTACAGGGGGGAAACCTTTGTTGGTTGGTTTCACTGATTTAGATTGGGCTGACGATCCTGATGATTGAAAGTCTACTACAGGTTATGTTTTCAATCTGGGATCTGGACCTGTCACTTGGGCTTGTAAAAAACAACAAGATCTTGCTCTTTCTTCAACAGAAGCAGAATATTGAGCTGCAGTTAATGCCATCCAGGAAGCTTTATGGCTTCGACAGATCCTATCAGAGTTTGGATTCGAGCAGCAGCAGCCTACTCCACTTTGGTGCGACAATCAAAGTGCCATCAAGCTTGCCAAAGATCCAGTTCTACATCAACGCAGCAAACACATTGAGCTACATATGCACTTCATTAGAAATCTTATTCATGACCGTGTTCTTGAAATGCTCTATTTACCTACAGATGATCAAGTTGCAGACATCTTCACCAAGTCTATTACAGAAGCAAAGTTTTCTAAACTTCGATCTATGTTATGAGTTTAGGAATGTGTCCTTAAGGGTGGATAGGCTCTAATGCTTCCTTCCTTCTCCTAATAGTGTCACTTTTGTAAATCCTTCAACCTATCCCAAGTTGTTTTTAAGGGGGGATGTTAGGATATTTAGACACTTAGGAGTTGGTTAAGATCAACTTGTGTAATATATCCGTTAGGTAAAGTGTGTTTCTTTAGTATGCATTAGTATGCATTTGTAAATATTCTAATCCGACGGTCACGATATGCTCTAGACATAAAGTGATCCGATGGTTCAAATTCTCTTAGATGATACCTACCATTGATCCGTGGCTTATCACCCAATTGGTCCATGATATCTATTTAAAGTGCATGGAGGGTCCTTGGCTAGTTGATCGATTATGAGAAGCTCATGTAACTTTCTTTCTTTTGCATAATAAATTGCTCCAAGTAGCTATTTGGTTGGGCCATGGACTGTTTCCCTCTCGAGGGTTTTAACCACCTGACAAACATTAGTGTATTGATCTATAATTCATTTGTGTGAATTGGTTGCTCCAGGTGTTCATTCTTTTGGGAGTACCCTGTGTACTCGAACAATAACTCACCAAAAGATCAGTCAAAGCAACACCCTAAGTTGGTAGGTTTTTTGAATCTCTCTACACTACAATGGAATTGTAAAACCCAAGATTTGTTGATCAATCAAAAGTGAAACCCTCACTTGACTCAATTGAGGTCCCTTGATTTAAATTGAAACCATGACCTTGTTCATCCTCAGATATTCCAATTCCAACACCATACCTTCACACAAGAAGGTATTTTCACATAGGATTGTAAATGACATTCAAAGAATAATATTATGTTTTTGCATACATTCAAGTGAATAGAGTGATGGTTTTCACTAAAACTATCTACTTCCTTTTTAATACCATATTTTTACACATGTGAAAAAACTAAAAAAGATGGAGGAATAGTTTCTAATTGAAAATAAGTGGATGGGTAGGAGGAATAGTTTCTAATTGAATGGTTTTTTTATTTTTCACTCCTTGATATAATGTTGTGTATCCATTTTATATTTCATATTTTTATTTTATACCAATAACAATTTATTTTTTCAATGTCAACATGAGGAAATATTAGAATCATGGTAACTCTTTTTTTAAAGAATTTCACAAAAAGGGAGGATTTTTTGTTTTCCTTTCAAAATGGAGAATATTGACAATTTTTTGCAGGGGATATATTAAAGGGAAAATTTACAAGTTTCCAACTCATGAACGAGGAGAACCATGATTAATGGATGCATATGGATAATTAATGGAGGTTGTGAAATTGGAAATTTTTAGCTAACATGACGCAAAATACATGAACTTGTCATAACTTTATCAAATTGTCAAGAGGGTCAAACGATGATGGTTCCACAGAGAGAGAGAGAGAGAGAGAGAGAGAGAGAGAGAGAGAGAATACGTGAGAGAGGGAGGGATAGGGAGTGAGGGGGGAGGGAGGGAGAGAGAAACAGGGGGAGGGGGATTTAAAGAGGATCTAAAAAACCAACAAATAGATCAAATTTGGTTGTATATCTTAGAAATTTTTTCAGCTCTTTTAAATGAATTAATTGTATATTGAGAATCATTTTTGCACATTGTAAAGAAACCTCATATCACTAGGAAAATCTAAAGTCAATTCCTATTCATTGTTATTAGTATAGTTTTATTAAAATTATTAATTGTTGTTTGTATTAGATGACTTTTATTATGTTTACTTTGGCATGCTAGATTTTATTGTATTTTCTTCTATAATGATTGCATGATATCCATTATACTTAGGGAGGATTGTGAGATACTTGTCAAGCATATCATGGAGAAATTGTGGAACCCTAAGGTATTTTTACTTGTTTTACAATGAAGGGTTAGATATTCAAGTCATTTGTTGATGTAAATCATTGATAGTGAGTTAGTTAGTTATATGGGTTTCCCTTCCCAAAGGGTGATCAATTTGGTGATGTGTCATTGAATGCAATTTTTTACGTATATGGGAATCCCTCCGAAGGGTTTATAGTGGAAAATGGTGAGATAACCCTACCAAAAAAAGAGGGGACCCAACCAACTCTACTATAGGAGGGGAACATGTCATTCAAATTGTCCTTCTTCAGATGAACGAGGAAAATAAAATTACTTTGTCAAATGTACAAGAATGCTAGAATAAGATTAAGAGAAGTATTTATATTACTTTGAAAAACCTCTTATGCATGTCATATTCTAGCTAATCGAACAATATATTTTGAATTTGAAAGTGTTGTGTACAAAGGTTAGTTCTGCCCAGATTATTGGAATATGTAATGATGACTTATGTGGTCTTGTTGGTTGTGTAATTATCATATCTATCAAAGAAGGAATAAATGACTCTCTAATTATAAAATGAGTTATCATGCATGCATCATGTAATAAAATCTCATATTACCATTATTCATATAAGGGAGGTGGAAAACTATTTATCCCACATGTTTATGGGATGTAATTCTTTCATAACTCTAACTATATTATAGAGGTGAAGGAGTCTCATTTGTACATACATTATATTGTTGTGTCAATTTAACATGAAGTGAAGATCGAGTGTGATGTAATGATTATGTGGGCCGAGATCAAGTGTAAGATTGTATATATCTAAAGAACAAATATTATACCACCCCATGGATGTTTCCCTATTTGGGGTCTTACCATGTATATCCGGTGTACTAATTATTTTTCTTTTGTCTCCTACTATTTGATTATTTGGTGCTTGCATGCATAGAAGGTTATACTAATAGATTCTTTCTCTTGAATTACATGTTATAAAAGTTATCGTTGTATGTTTATACACATTTCTCAATAATATAACAGATATATGGTTTGCATATTTTACAGTGTTTGATCTTAAAGGTAGTGAATTTTCCACATGAGAAATATTTTCCTTTTGACATAACTAGTTCTCACCACAAGTAGTAGGACATTGCATTCAATCAAAACAATATTGTGTTTCCTGGTGCAGTTGCATGTTCCATATGATACTCAAATAATACACTTCGACAAGAATGAGGAATGACATCAGTTTGTTATTCCTCGTACTAATAATTCCCCATAATCATTTTCATGTCCCAATTAGAAAATATATTCTTGGAAATTATGCCACTTGAAATGTTGTCCCTGCAAATTCTTCCAAGAGGAGAACAAGGTTCAACAATATCTTCCCACTTTATGGAAAAGAGGAAGTGTCCTATAGACAAAGGGGTTTCCCTTAATATTTAAAACATTGTTGGCCACTAACACCTTAGAAACATAAATGTGATCTTTAAGGTTGGTGTTTCACATTGGGATTATCCCTAACTCTTCCTTATGATATTTATTGTAAGCATAATTTTCATAATAACTAGAATGAATTTTTTTGAGAAATATAATAAAACAACTAACTATAGTACCTAGACTATAGAAAGTATTTCCATTGAGTGTGCTTATCCCTCTTTATATGACACATATTTTTCAACATGGATTTGTAAAACATGATAAGAGAAAATAGAGATCCATAATATCATGAAAAATATAACATTGATTTCTCATTCATCATTAGATTACGAGAAAACATATTAGTAATTTAATACCTGTACGTCAACAAATTCAACCACGTGAAATAAGAATAATGACCGTTAATGAACATCAATTGGGAGAACAATATCCATTATATTACTAATTAAACTTAAATGACTAATCAATATTCATGGAAGTAATATAAATGAATACCATCAATCATATCGATTGTAGATTTCAACTATTATTCCATATAACACAAGATCACAATCAACACCATAGAAGTGTAAACTAGACAATCATTGTTAATTGCCCTCAAGAATTACAATGATGTTTACACCTATAGAATAGAGATGAATAACATAAGAAGGTATCATCAGATAAATTTAGAATACAAATATATAAAAAAGTGGCAAGTCACTTGATTATGTCAGTGTACAAAGAATCCCTCTACTCTCTGGGGTGCTCTCTCATTTATAACATAATTGTTTTTATCATAATGATCGGTGATAAGTTTTTCCTACTTGATTTTTACTTTTTATAGGGTTTCTCACATGTGTGAGTGGTTTATACACTTCTCTCATTCATGTGATCCCTAACCATTTATATCCTCCAATTATCTCCTATATGTCACATGATTCTCCTCATAATTCCTCCATCTATGGATGTGATACCAAACCTCTTGATTATATTATGATTTCATGTGTTATCTCTTCTTATGATGGACCAAATGGAGGATATTTATTGTGTAATGTAACTCTTAGTTTCATTTGTCCCTATTACAACACCATTGTATCGTATCCTACCACATGTGTTGGGTTTAGTTTCAATCATAAACTCCCTTTATGGGTCCCTTACATGTAGGTGTTAAAATATGGTTCAAGAGAGGTTATAAACTAAAAGAGGTGTGTTGGGAGGGAATATGTACTCCATCAATTGAAAATGATCAAATGGTGTGTGCATTCCAATTTCTATCAACCCCTCCCATGAAATAAAAATCATTATGGTGACATTTTACACTGTATTTCATACCAAGGGCTCTATTCAAACCTTGAAAGTACTTCATGGTTGTGTGTTTCTCTTTAATGTTTTGTATTCTCCAAATGTGGGTCCCTTGTGTTTTTTTTCATGTGAATTTTTCATGCCCTTACACCTTTTATTGTGAGCCATATGAAAGAGGTGTTATGCATCCCTGATAAAGAATAACTAGGAAAATTGCATTCTGAATGATAATTCATTTGTTATACATGCAATATGCACAATCATGCAAGTTAACACCTAAATTTCACACATGTGCAAGATTTCAACAAATATTGTAGGAGAGCATCATCAAAATATGTCATGTAGCTCATTGAATACATCCTCATGGTCAGATACACAATGAAAATTGAACCTTATAATGATAAATTCATTTATTATGGACAACCACATGACCTTTTCATTGGGAACCAATGTTGATAGCGTGACTTTATGTTTAGCACCATGTGCGGATACGTATGACTTTTATTTTAAAGTCACACAATTGTGCTAGTGGTGGGGCCACCTACATTCTATGACAAATTTCAAAGCTCATAACAACTCTCTTGACTCCAAAATTAGAATTATACACCTCACATGTTTGGGATAATTCATTAGTCCCCTTCATGTACTTGGAAAACAAATTCATGAGTTGGAGAATTGATATTGAGAACTATATGTTTCAAGGCCTCCAGTTAGCCTATAAATGGAATCCATGGTCATGAGTTCATAAGAGAGAAATATAGAGCAAAGTTATTCTGCAAGAATTGGTGTGAGAACTCATCTTTCAAGAAGGCAAGGGATCCCTTGCCTTCTTCCTCCAAGAAGCAATATTTTTTCTCTATTCTTTTAAGTTTCTTATCGAGAATTTGTTTTGAAAAAATGTGACCCTCCCTAAGGGATTTTGTTGGGTACAATTGGAACCTTCACATCTTAGGTGAAACTATTGTAACAAGTTTTACCATTAGGAAAATATCATTTGGTTTAGCACACTCTTCCTCTTTATTTTTATTTTTGTTTAGCACTTGTCCATTTTTATTTTTAATTCTTTATTTGATTCTTTATTTTCCATTTGATTTATTGAACACTAACCCACATCTAACTATTGTTTCCTTGTTGCAACCTACAAAGACTAAAAGAGGGAAGACTACTCACCCTTGTGACAATTCTCTCTCAATGGTATTTTGGTGACTCAACTAATATTTTTGTTTATTTAATCATATAGATTAGAGGAAATTTCAATTTAAAATGGGCCTTCCAAAAATAATACAAATTCCATGTCATCATGTATTAGCCAATCAAAATGCTTTAAAATTCAAAAAGGGAGCACCTCTTAAACAATTTTTTAATATAAATTTGGGGATAGGAATCATAAAAAAAACTACTTTTTTGTTCGTATTTTCGACATATCCCCCTTTGGTTTTACTCAAATTTTGATTGAGGGAGATCATTGGATGCGGAATTAAATTCCGCATCCAACGAGTACCCAATCGGCATACTTTTGACGTGCCCTGCTACCTTAAAAACAAGAAATACCTGAAAAAATGTGATGATGATGTCATCATCACATTTTTTCAGGTATTTCTTGTTTTTAGGTTAGCGGGGCCCATTAAAAGTATGTCGAGTGGGTATTCGTTGGATGCAGAATTTAATTTCACATCCAACGAGCTCTCCCGGTCGAAATTTGAGTAAAAACACACGGAGATATGTCGAAAATATGAACAAAGAAATAGTTTTTTCTTTTCTTCCTCCAAAATTAATAAATATTATTTTATTATTTTAACTATTATTTTATTAATTTTCCTTAGGAGGCCCATTTTGAATTGAAATTTCCTCTAATGTAGGTTTTCATTTGCCCGATAACTTATTTGGGGTGTCTAGCAGGCTCATACAATTGTTGCTCATCCCTTCAAGTCTCAGGATTTGCATGACCAAGGAACATTTCCACCATTTTTTGGGGAATTTTGGTTCCCAGTGTCTATTTCATGTGACTTTATCTTCAATAGTCACACTGCCACACACAATTCTATTCATTTGCGCATGTGGTAAACCCATGCAACATGTGTAATTTCCTGTATGTGTGACTGGGAATCTATGGTTAAAAAATTCATGCGGTTGTTCATTTTTTCATCTTTCTTCATTATTTTCATGACAAACATAGTTTCAAGGGTTGATCAATGAAAAAGAAATTAAGAAACAACTGATAAGTTGTTTGCATTTCTATCATTAATTAAATGTCATAGTTAAACATAGGGAGTAAAAAGTCATGTTTTACATGTTATTATGCTAACAACTTTGAGGTTTTCAAGGGACCTCTTAGTTATCACTAGAAGTTTACTACATTATCACATGCTTTATGCTCATAGAAATTATTAGTATAGGCATTTTCTATAACTTCATTAGTTTAATTCTTATTGATTCTTGCACATTTATTGATTTCAATCAAAGTTAGATATCTCACTTCTTCACACACAAAAAGAGACCTAAAGATTTATCTTGCTCCAAGTATGATCTTTTCCTTACACTCATAAGTGATCTTGGAAAATATGAACGTGGTGAAAGGTTTGAAATACCTCCCTTATAAAACTTAATTCATTTCATAAATCTTGTATTAGTTGCATTTTGCAAACCATCAATGTACACTTCAAGTTTAATTAGAAGTAGTGAATTATCAATGTTCACATCTCTTTGCTTTATTATGCTCTTAAGTTAGTTGCAAATTTCACTTTAATTTTATTTCAATCACATCTGTGAATCTCCCACTTGAAGCACACATAAAGGGACCTAAATAATATTTCTAATCAAGTATGCTCTTCATCTTTCACTCACACATGATCTAGATGAATCATAAATATTGGAAGGTTTGAAATACCTTTCTTGTTACACCTTTAATTAAAATTTGGACCTTCATAAAATAAAAATCACACTGTATTTCTCAACCAACTAAAATCCTCCATCGAGGTCACAAAAAAATATTTTAGTTAGTTTAGGATTGATTGGGCCGAGAATCCAAATAATGCCCACCAATCTTCTACATTTTTTAAACATAGTGGTTGTTGACTTTTAGGGAACTTATTAAATCATTCTATAAGAAAGTGTGATCAAACTTGGATAAGGAGACACAATGCCCAAGGACACAAAATCCAAGGTATATTTTTATTATTTGCGACATGGATCCACCCAACTCTTTGTGGAGGTGACACTATACCGCTTGATACCAAACCCCTTATCCACACTTGACACAGGTATCTTAGTGGAAAAAACCTAGGATTATCAATGGGTGGAATTTGTGGGGTGAATTTGTACCTGAGTTAAATTATGTTGGCTATTGGAACTATTGTTATTCCTTTTAGAACACAGCCCCAATACCCATTTTTATAAATTATTATTTCATACCTTCACGAGTTATATTTGGTGGGTTCATAACCACATATAAGAGAGTTATTGGAAGGACCAATGGCTATTTTAAAGGGAGGAAGTTAGGTCAATCATAAAACATACATATTTTATGTTTATTACACACGATCATATAAAAGTAATTAAAAAGAACCACAAATATTGGTATAACTTGCACAAAAACTTGAATTGTACCCATACACCTTGTAATGTCCCTTTTTGAAATTTTATTAAATGACCAATTTTTTTACTTTTCCCCAATTTCGACCTTAACTAGTTTTGATGTCTAATCCTCCAAATTGACCCAAATGCTCCCAAATTTTCTCAGAAGGTATATGACTGATATTATAACTTAAATATTATTTTAAGGGATTTTTTATTACCCCCAAATTACTTCTTCAATTTTTTTTAATGTTCTGTTCAAAATAGGAGTCTTTACTAGCAAATTGGGGCTCCAATTCCCCCTGGGTAATTGTCGGAAATGGCTTCTCAAATGGTCCCAAAGTCACTCAAATTTCTGAACAGAGGAAAGGGATGTGTAAGGGATATTTTTAAAGTCTCATATGTATCTTGTTTTAGTTTATACAGGTTTTAATGACTCTTTCCAAAACAACTCCCAAATCACAATTTCGACCCTTGGGGAAAAGGCACCAAATCTTCTCCTAATGCAATAAAAAATAGTAAAATGGATTCCAATGCTTAAGTACTGAATATGAGAATTTAAATACACATTAATGACATTCCATTCATCATACATTAATTATATATATATTCCTCCATGTGAAACAATCAACATTATCTTAGCATACATCAATGTAGTGGGTAAATGGTCATTGTTTGCTCATTAATAATCACTTTTCCTTACAACCATTTGATATTTATCCCTGATAATTTATGAGAATGAATAAAATAGAATATTTATATTATTAAAATCAGTAATTTACAGTTAAAATCTCTCCCAATTCGAAATCATTAGTATTACAATGGTGCACAACAAGACAATGGGGAAATGGCACTATTTCTTCATTGTTTAACATTTTTACATGAAATATTTTGGAATTTAGACCTGGGAGTATTATTAAATTCAAATAAAGAGTATTTAAATAATAAAATAAAATAATTTATCATTATAATCTTCCCCAAAGAGATCAATACCTCACCCAAAGCGCAATCCCTCCATGAGCAAGAATATGCCATAAAAATTGGAAATGGTTGACAGGAAGTGCTGCAATAGAAGAATACACAATATTCCCTGTGGATTAAACCTACAAATAAGACTCCATTAAATCTTGATAAAATATTTGAGTGGCCTCTTAAAACACCAACTTGGATGGGAATCTTTCAACCTCGAAATTGGCTAAGGAAAGAAAACTAGTCATCCACTAGCTCTCACAATTCACAAATGACAATTTCTCAAATGATCAAAATATATTATATTGGTTGATTCCTATATTTTATAAAAATAATTAGCCTCATAATGTTCCCAATTCATCCACAAACTCAATCCAATTCGAATTTTGGTGTGTGCTCATGATTTGCCATGTGTCCTCCCTTTCCTAGCCTTCCATCTTCCCCCAATTTGAGTAGGAACCCATTGAGCTTCCCCAAATATCATGAGAGATATCTTGGATGCTCTATTTCGACCTAACATGTTATATATTTCATATTTCAGCCTTCATATATTATTTTTGTGATAGGTGTCATAGCATGTTCATCATTGTTGTCATAGAGCTAGGGAATCTAGTCCAAGTGTTTCACTAGCTCCAAAATGACTCTTCGTCTCCCATGTAAGTTGAATTTATTCCAAAATTTGAACTATGATGCATATTTACAAATGTATTATCCTTATAACTTGTCCAATAACATTTATTCTTCCCATGGATTCGAAATTGAAAGAGGAGGATGCCATGTGGCACCAAATTTCTAACTTGTGTGGGCCCCATAGTCTCCATGTGTCTCCATGCTCCATTTCCACTTCAATTTTATATTGTATTTATTTATTTATATCATTTATTAAATATTTATTCCATTCTAATTTTAAAACATCATTCATTATCCCCTTATTAAAAATCCCAAAGCTTCCACCCTCAACCTAGGAAACTAGTAATTTTCCTCCTTTGCAATTATTTGACCCTTACAATAAATTTGACAAAATCTAATGAATATGGAAAATGTGATTAGGCCATTGTAACCCAATGAAAAATTTGGGACATTACAAATCCTCCCTTCCCAATATTGCTTTTCCTCAATCAATTTAAAACATGGGTGATGAAGAACCTGCTTTTTGTATGATTCTTTGAAGTTGCCACCGAGTTTCCCAAATTTGAGTCTTTGAGATTCCATGAATATTTGAGAGAGGAAACACCATGCTTGATTCTGAACTACTCTTATTAAAATCACTTTATTAAGTGGGGAATCCATCTCCCATAATTCTTGTTTCCCAAAAAAATTGAAATCAATGGGACTAAAAAAATATCCCAGGGTCCCATTGCTTGTATTGCACTCCAACAATTAAGAGTGCTCTCCAACCCATACCATGAGGAAATTAGAGAATTTAGGGATCCAATTTTCTTGTATGTATTCTTCCACACATCATGATTACATAATATATATCATCAAAGTACATAACAACATAATAAATATGTACATCAATGAGGTGCCTCATCAAAAAATCCTAAAAGTGCTTATACCTCCAAGTAAGTTGACCACCATTTGCCAAGTGCATACAAGCTTTAAGTGACCAGTCAAATCTGCTCCAATTACATAGGTGAGGAACCCATGTCCCATAATTCTGCTTCAAAGATATATAATGTGCATCAATATAATCAGCCATGTGTTCTTTCATCCAAGGAGTGAATGAAGAACCTCCACCAAAATCTGAACCAAATAATGAGCAAAAAAAACAAGGAGAATTCAAATGACTTAGAGAAGTCTCACCCATAAATCCATGAATGAGAGAATCATAAAGATATAACAAATTATGTGGCTGGAAACACAATTTTTCTCCAATCATAAATCTATTCACCCCAGTGTTGGATGAATTTCCTCCAACATCAAATGAACCAAGTGTTGAGCAAGAGAAACCATGAGTCTTCAAGTGAATCAAATGCATATCATAGGTGCATACATGTAGATGTGCATCATCATAAAGTAAAAAAGGATTCTGATGCAAATGTGAATAAGAATGTGCTCCAACCATGTCATCATAAAAAGTAAATCTAGGAGTTCCATACTCATGTGGCACCATAAAAAAGAACCCTTTCACCCATACTTCACTGAGACTAATGTTGCAAAACATGGAATTGTAGGATGTAGGAGAATGAACTAACTCACCCAAATGATAAATAAGTGTAGAATTTTCATCATGGGAAGGATCCATATGGGTAGTATCATGCAGCTCCTTCAAAAGTGTGAAACCTTTGTCATAGTTTGGTTCCAATGTAGAGGAATCATGCTCTTCTTTAAAAATTGCGTAACCTTCATCAAGAGACAATTCAAGTTCCTCTTCCACTACATAAAGTGCTAGGATATCTTCAAGTTCATCTTCAAAAACATCAAGCACATTCAAATTTCTAAATTTCTCATGATGCACCATGTCATGAGAATCCTCCAAACAATCTACCATTTGACAATCTGAAACATAAGAAGAAAAACAAGTATCTTGCAACTTTTCAAGAAGTTGCTCATTTTGAATTATGAGCTTATGAATAACTTGATTATTATTCAAGTAGGATTCATGTAACCATTCACTAATCTTGAGGAAATTTTTTCTATCAAAAATTAAATACATGAAATTACGTTTGATGTTGCACATTGCTCTTTGAATCTTCTCCATGTCTTCAATGAAGGATGGCTCCTCCAATGAAGTAGCTCTCCAACAAGAATTTGATACCAATGATTGAGTGTCATGGAGTATTCTAAGGGCCTCTTGGATATTATTTTCATTCATATTTAAGGACCCTTCAAGAAAATGAGGCTCTTTCAAATGAACCTCCTCATCTTCTTAATTCTTGCTTGGACCAACTTCATGAAGCTCAAGTGGTGATGGGGAAGTTGATCTTGTTTCTTCTTCAAATAATAGAAGCTATTCATTTTCATGTTAATGGAAGATTGGATTGTATAAACACTTTCAAAAGTGATCTCTATGTCACCAACATAGAGGTGTGAGCACCCATCGGTAGGTACTCATTTATAGTTCAACAATCCATCATTAGTTTCTCTTTGTTTCATTTCCAAGGTAGAATTTGTCTCGAAATTATCTTTAGTATTTTCAATAGAAACTTCTTCATACTCATGTGATGTATCTTGGTATTTTTGATAGTCACTTGGATCCTCTTCGTGTACTCCTTCTTCTACTTCACCTATTTCAGAACTAGGTGGTTCATGGGTCTCCTCCTTTTGCTCCTTCAAGCAAGTTGATGCATTTTTCCCCTTGGTTTTCTTATAATCAATATATTTTTTCCAAATTTGGATAGCCAACAATTAGAATCCTTTCATAATATTCTTAAAATATAGGTTCCATAATTTTTATAATCTCCTCACCATCATACGAGGTTCCCTTTTCATCCCTAGTCATAGTTTCCTAAAAACAAATTGCCTTCTTCTCCTACTTTTTTTTCCTCTTAAAAAAACACTTTTGGTTTAAATATATAATGGTGTTACATGAAATATTGTCCTAATAAATATAATATGACATCAGGTGCCAATATCATGCTCTGATACCACTGTAATGTCCCTTTTTGAAATTTTTTGAAATGACCAATTGTTTCACTTTTTCCCCAATTTCAACCTTAACTAGTTTTGATGTCTAGATCTCCAAATTGACCCAAATGCTCCCAAATTTCTCAGAAGGTACATCACTGATATTATAAATTAAATATGATGTTCAGGGATTTTTTATGACCCCTCAATTACTTCTTCAAACTTTTTTAATATTTTTTTCAAAGTAGGAGTCTTTACTAGCAAATTGGGGCTCCAATTCTCCCTGGGTAATTGTCGGAAATGGCTTCTCAAATGGTCCCAAAGTCACTCAAATTTATGAAAAGAGGAAATTTATGTGTAAGGTAAATTTTTAAGTCTCATATTCATCATGTTTCATTTTATACATGTTCTTATGACTCTTTCCAAAACAGCTCCCAAATCACAATTTTGACCCTTGGGGAAAAGGCACCAAATCTTCTCCCAACGTAATAAAAATGAGTAAAATGGATTCCAATGCTTAAGTAATGAAAATGAGAATTGAAATAAACATTAATTAAATTCCATTCATCATACATTTATCATATATACATTACTCCATTCAAAATAATCAACATTATTATAGCATACATCAATGTAGTGGGGAAATGGTCATTGTTTGCTCATTAATAATCACGTTTCCTTACAACCATTTGATATTTAGACCTAAGAATTTATGAGAATTAATAAAAAAGAATGTTTATATTATTAAAATAATTAATGTACAATTAAAATCTCTCCCAATTCGAAATCATTAGCATCACAACGGTGCAGAACGAGATAGTGGGGAAATGGCACTATTTCTTCATTGTTTAACATTTTTACATGAAATATTTTGGAATTTATGCATGAGTGTCTTATGAAATTGAAATACAGAGCATATAAATCAGAGAAAAAAATAATGGATCATTAGAAGCTTCCCCAAAGAGATTAATATCTCACCCAAAGCGCAATCCCTCCATGAGCAAGAATATGCCATAAAAACTAGAAATGGTTGAGAGGAAGTGTTGCAATAGAATAATACACAAGCTTACTTGTAGCTTACACATGAAAATAATACTCCATTAAATCTCCATGAAAGACATGAGTGGCCTCTCCAAACACCAACTTGTCTGAGAACCTTTCACCCTCGAAATTGGCTAAGGCAAGAAAACTAGTCATCCACTAGTTCTCACAATTCACAAATGACAATTTATCAAATGATCAAAAGCTATTCTCTTGGTTAATTACTATATTTTATAAACATCCTGTTGAGGCCTGGAAAATCGTAGGAAACAATAGCAAGGGATTCTCCCCAGTCAACTTTCCCAACTAGCCTGTGACTGTTTGGTGTAGGGAATCCGTTCGGTTTGCGGTCCGGCTACCGTAGGTCAAGTAACAAAAATAAAAGGTTTTACCGGTTGCGGCCCAGTCCACCGTATATATTTTTGTATTTTTTAACTTTAAGTATGATATGCAAGTGCCTATTTAACATGCAGATTGATAGAGAATGCAAGGAGTATTCACAATGTGATGCACAGGTTCTTACCTCTCGTCTTACACTCTCATGCATCTAAATCACACACATAACAAGAAATTAAATCTAACTACCTACCTATCTCTAGGGAGCAATATTGTCACTTATTAATGAGTAATGTATCTTGTGCATGCATTATAAAGAGAAATTTTAGATAGCTAATATTTCTTCCAAAACACATGAACAATTAAAGATATTTAAACAACCAGATAGCCAATTGCTTATGAACAACATTCATTACTCATGGTGGTGATTTTCACAAAATAAACCAGAAATCACTCAGACAAGAACATAGGTCCTAAGAGTTAGAACAATCTCACAGTTAATGAACATAAAGCTGAAAACGAAATAGTTCCTCTTCAACAAATCCATAGCATAACATTTGAACATCCCACCAAGATTTATCCAACAGGCCAACTGTAATTCTCTATTGCAAAAGGAAATAGTTCTTCTCACAATATGTCTTTACTAATCTAACTGGGAAAAAGTCCCTCATCTCATCTAAATCTTCTATATTTATACAAAAGAATAAGACTGTTGGGCTGCCCACGAGCGACTCTTGGGCTTCCCCAACTCTTCACCTCCCAAAATTTATTCTCACTGAGTGTTTATAAAATTTACAAAATACTACAAAAGTGAACAAATGTTCATGATGAGGGCCCTGCTTGATTATTCAAAAATTTCTTCCATTTTGAAGCCTCTGAAGCAATACTTTCAAACTTAGAAGGTTCCAAGAATCGAATATTTATTTTGAATTTTGCAGCCTGGTTTCTGATGACTTCTATCCTGGCTGCACTCAGGTGAAGCTCGTATTCTAACAACTACACACTAATCGCGGAATGATCTACCTCGTTCCTTAGGGTTTGTTCATCTAGAGCCTTAATGTACTGTATTCTTTTTTCATCTTCATGATACCTTCTTTGCAAAATTTCCAAAAATAGGATGTGGTTCGGAAAAGCATCCATTCTTTGCTCAACCTCTATCTGGCATCGATTATAGGTAATCAGAAGCCTCCTGAAGAATTCTGCGCATGCCCCTCTTGCCTTTTTAACAACTTTCTTGAACTCTTCGGTTGTGTTGATGGTGAACTCCAACAAATCATAGTCCTGCTTGAGAGCTTGTTGATCTTTTGAAGGTAACTCTGCAGGAGTTTCTTCAATAGATGCTAACCTTGCCATCCTTCCTGTCAGGACTTCCAGGATGTCCTGAGATCTGTCAATAAAATAAGAAGAGGTTTCCAAAATCTCTTCCAGCCGATTATCCACCTGCAATACCTTATAGCACTCTTCCTCAATGGCCATCTGTAGCTGATGCATTCTGCCTCTCTGTGCTAGGAAATGCTCCTTGAAAGGTTGCAGACTAACTTGCTGTGCCCTGGCTTCTTCTAAAGCTGCTGTCAATGAGGTGATATGCTCTTTAATTTCTTCCTTCTGTGCTTGAGATTTCCTTTCACCTTCCTCCAAGGTAGCCTTCTACAGCTCCAAATCCCCTATCCTACTTAGCAGCTGTTCCTTTTCTACCCTCAACTCCTGATGTTCCTGCTGCACTTTCTCCAGACATTCTTGGGAGGTCTCCATAGATCTTTTCTCTATCTGGAGGATCTAAATTTTAGCTTTTGAAGACTTGATTTCCTCTTACATGTCTTCAAACTTTATTTTTAACCGATTATTTTCTTCCCTTTCCTTTCTCAAGGTATCTTTGAGTTGAGAAGAAGACTTCTTCGATTGCTCAAGATCCGTCATTATTTTGTCTACATTGCCCTTGGAAGCATGGATCAATGCAGCCCCCGCTCTGATAGTGAACCTAGGGTCTTTATTTGTCCTGTACACAATAGTTGTATCATTTATCATTTTTCCAAACAGCCCCCCAGTTTCAACCTTCCTCTCAGTCCTCTTTACTATCCTCTTATTTTCTTTATCATAAAAGATAGTATTAAAATCCTGTACTTCCTCCCCTTTTTCCTGTTCAAATGGGATTAATCTAAGTGTGGGGACCATGGCCTATCCTGGTGTGCTGGAAGCAAGCACTTCAAGATTTTGAATGTCAGGGTTTTCCAAGTCCTGAGCTTGACTGTCTACTGCGTCAGAGGCTGATTACTCTGTCACTTCCTGTGTCAGTTTCATCTTCTCTGCTTCCTGCTTCTTCAATTCTTCATCTATCTTCCTTTTTCTTTCTTCTTCTTCGCTTTTGGCAGCTTCTTCTACCTTTCTGACTGCCTCTTGTGCAGCTCTTCTCTTTTCCTCCTCCTCTCCTTTTAGCCAACCTTCAGCCTCTTGGGCTAGCCTTCTAGCCTCTTCATTCCTTTTCCTGGTTTCCTCCTCCTTGGCCTTTGCCTGCTCGTCCTGTCCCTTTCCACCTTTGGTGATGATCTTATTTTTAAACCTTCTTCTTAAGGCCGTCATGTTTTGTGCATTACAGAAAATGGAATCCTCTCTGTCCCAGTGGCTAGTGTATTTAAAATGCACATTTGCCTCTTTGTAGTGCTCTGCCACCTTATTCTGGGAGTCATTCCTGTGGAAACACATTTCCCCAAAATGGAATTTCTCGAACTCCTCTACGAATTCATCGGCCTTCTTTACCCTGGTAAACTTGTAACTCCCCAATCTGAATGGCAAAGGAGGGTATGTTGCTCTCTTATGTTCAAATAGAAAACTCCCTATCCCATCTAGAAATACTTGTCTAATTTCCTCTTTGTGGACTACATAGTCTATGGCATATTTAGGCAGTAGTGAGGGAGCTCTAGAACATCCAAACATTCTGAAATATAGTCCATCCTCAGTTAAGTAATAATCGGCATACTCTTCAATCACTTGCAATGCCTCCTCCGACATGCAGTCGCATTCTTTCAAGAAAATCAGGGTGTACAATGGCATAATGAAATGGTCACACACTTCCCTGTAGTGACTATGGTATTTGTGGGCCCACAGTGGCTTGTATGCTGAGTAAACCAGTGTTCTTTCCTGGTCCCAGATGCACCTCAGGTTGAGGAAGGGTTGATTGCAAAGTATGCAATCAATAAGTATGGAGCTCATGTAGAACTCTGATCTCTTTTGGGACACCCCTCCCAAGTATGACGCCATGCAGGATGAGAGGCTATTGGACACAATGTTGGCCTAGTTGAAAACGGTCCCCTGTGTTGCAACATAGAAAATTATCGACACCCATTCCAATTTTAAGCTTTTACCATGGTCTCTCCGAAAAATCCTATTCAGCATCAAGGCGATGAACCTGTAAGGGGTTCTTAGACTTGCAGTGTCATATTCTCCAGTTGGCCTGGTTCTAAAGTTTTTTCCAGGCATGAGCATTCTCTTGAGTGTCTCGACGAGGTCCATCCTAATGCTTTTCAGCCAGTCTTCAGTCAAATATACTTGCGCTTCTAGAAAGTGGTAGGCTAGGGCTACATATCCAGGGCTATAAGTAGCATAACCCTGCTTATCAACATTGTCCAGAATCATGGTGGTTACATCTGCCATGGGCAGAATCCACCCAATCACCTTTGAGCATGGAAAGAGTTCAGGTCTCGTAGAAATTTTCATTAATGAAGACCTCTCGATGTTGGCATAGATGTTTTCTTCTTCAAAACCTATGTTAGGCACCTCTCGGTGCGTAATCAATATGTAGATTTCTCCCCACTGATATTCGGGCTCCACACCAATTATGCATTTGGTGTCTTCCTAAGTATTTTCGACTCCAGTGATGACTTCAACTTCGAGTTCCTGTTTGATCATAGGAGCCTTCTTCTTTTGACGTTTAGACATCTTAAGCTCCAAGGAATTTCCCTGTCATATACAGAAATGTACTTTAGGTTCTTGTTAGGTCATTTCCAGACAACTTTTAAAGATAAAGATAACAATATTAGTGTTTTCACCTCATCTATGTTAAACATGACTGTAGTTATAAAAATAAGCAAAACATGTTCAAACAAATGCTCCTTCCCAAAACTAAAACCATCTTAGTCCAACAACGTTCGGATGTGGAAAAACAAGGCCCTCGTCAAAAACGAAAACAGTCCTGAGCCCTCTCTCGGTGCCACGACCTACACGTTACGTGGAACACCTAAGGAACCTAATCTAAAAAGCTCAAAGGGGGACGCTACAGGTGATAGCATCCTAGAAGACTGTACATGCTCATCTCACGGTCCATTTTAGACCGGGTAATGTGATTCTAACCCAGACCAGTTCGGGGTTCGAATTCGACGACAAATAGGGTTTCCCTAAGTAGTGAACTGAAAACAACCCTGAGGACCTGACTTGCAAAAGGAGGGCAACCGGACCAGTGGAAACAAACCCGACATTCCCTAGGAAAGCCACGGAAGCCCTTCCTGGATGGCCAAACACAAAATGGGGCAAACTGGTGTGGACAGTGTAACGACCGTCTGCACCAGTTTTCCCAACAATTAAGTGCAGGGTGTAAGACCATAACGGCCGCGGAAGAAAATTTCAAGTACACCACAAAGATCCCCCGCCCATTGACAGTCACACCATTCACCTTAGAATATATACATGTCAAGACAGAATCCTAAGTAAAATGCTAACCATGGAGACAACAAAACAACTTGTCCAACTGAACAGAATGGGAAACGAGCACAAGAGCCTACCTGGAATTGTTGCGCGACTGGCGGGAGGAAAACTGTTGAACTTCCACGACGGAGCCACCTAGGAGCGAGGGTACCGATAGAGAGAATCCTGGTCTGCTTGATAAAAAATTACAGCGCAGAGAAAATCTAAAAATATGATAAAATAATAAACCACCCAATTCCACTATATATACACCCTAGTCAACTATAATCGGTGGGAAGAAAAAGGTCACCGGGCGGTAAACAACTAAGGGATCGACGACCAAATCAACACTGCCTCCGTAACGACGGACGATGAAATAGTTAGGAGAACCACAAAGGCATCGACAGAGAAACAAAACCATACTCATATCGGAGCCCGCAAGACTAAAGCATCGGAGCATTAGAAGGCTGGAGAGCTGCAACGACGAAACCACAAAAGAAACCAAGTTGCGTAGATTGGAAAAATTGGAGAAAAAACCAACATGACTTCGACCAAAAACATCGGCCCTACGGAAAATAAAATCAAACTACGTCGGAAAGACAACGCTTTTCAAAGCCGCAACGACGAACACTGAAATCTCAAGAATTAGTGAAACAAAATGGCGGGGGCAAAAGAAGTTCATATAATCATCGGGGAACTTCGCAATACACCATCCGCAACTGCGGAAACCATAGAGACAATAAGTTTTGGTGGTACTCCAACAAGCCGCCGATNCAAAATGGCGGGGTCAAAAGAAGTTCATATAATCATCGGGGAACTTCGCAATACACCATCCGCAACTGCGGAAACCATAGAGACAATAAGTTTTGGTGGTACTCCAACAAGCCGCCGATTAAGACAAATAAGTAAATAAAAGCATCGAAGAAAACAAATCTTGGATTGGACTCGGCTTCTTGTTACCTTTCCGCAACGGCGGGCGTGCAGATGACTAGACTTCCGACTTAAAAGTCCAAAACCCTTCTGATGGCAAGGAAAAACAAATAGTGAACCATCGTTGGCATAAGAGTAATCTTTGCGCAAAACATCAAGCAAACCAAAAAGCTGAGCCAAAATGAATCAAAGGAGGGTCCCGAAATTTTTTGAATTTTGGGAAAATGTTGCAGCTGCAACAATTGGCGACTACTTGGTGAACCTCAGATTTCTGACTTAACTTCTTCCCAGTAAAAGACTATTTAATCATCTAACTCATAAGTTGAATTATTCTAGATGCTTGTATTCCTAAGATGGCAAACACATGCATTTAAATCATCGAGAAGCATTCCATTCTTTGGGAAATGGGAACACCCAAAATTTTTGAAAGTCTGGATAACTCTTTTGAGGCTTAATAGGTGAGATTTATTTTACCTCTGTCTTTGGGTAGTTTCTAGCTTGGACACCACAAGATCGTAACATATGGTAAACAGAACTATTCCTTTGTTCCTTGTTCCCATGCCAATTGCACTTTTGTGCCGTTTGAATTTTTGTTCTTGGAGTCCTCCATCTGCCTCTCTTTCTAAATTTTATTCAGGTTCTTCTATCCATAGTGTCCTTTTGTGTGAGAGATGTATTTAACTTTCAACTCACGGACGGAGAAGAAATTTGGCAATTAGGTACTTATATGGTTCAGTACTTTGTTTCAATACATAATGCTTTTATAGGAGTTTTTTGACTCTTAACAGCCTTTAGGCTTTTTTGAAATTATGGCATGGGATCATTTATATATAGTAAATTGTTTACCTTGCTTCCTCTCTGTGGGCCTTTTGCTATCACTCCCTAGGACATCTGAGATGTGAAATGGATGGAGCCTCGAAATAGTATTCCAGATGTCTTAATTCCGAGTTATTTACAGGGGTTAAGCAAGGCTTCAATGAACGAATGGCCAATTAGGAAAACTACCTACTAGAAGACATTCCATCATTTCCAAAATAAAACACACAGTCTTTTCCCAAAGATTTCAGTTAATCTAGAAGCCTGATGTTTTCCATGCAACCAAAAGTTTTCCTCTTTATTCAAAACAAAAAAAACTAGAAACAAAGAGGTAAATCAAAGCAAAACGACATCAAATTATTTATGTACAAAATCATTAGAACAAAAGAAAAGAAAATTGTGCCCACCCTTGAAAACCCTTCAATCTAGTGAATCAAGGGGCTAGGATGGATTGTAGACATGAGATACCTAACCATGGTCTAATTGTACTATTTTTGAAACCGAAACCATGTCTACTGATTTACACTCAATCCCATCAGCCTGAAGAAGTTGAAGGAGATTAGGCTGAATATCAACCATATTGCTGGCTTTTTCTGAGGTATGATATCTTAGTTCAAGCTACGTTAGATAATTCCCTAGAAAAAAATTAGCAAATTCATTTCCTTCTCCCAAATTAGTGATAGTGTGTTTCATGTAAGGTTCTCTCAAAATTTTGATCTGATTTGGGGTACCCTTATGAGGTAACCATAAATGAGACCAGTTTGAAGCAAAATACCCCTTTAACCTTGCAGACCAGTCTTGGTTTAGAATAAGCCCATATCCATCTGGTATGTCAGCCACCATAATATCAATAAATTGACATATCTTGTTGTTTGCAGATAAACGAATAAGAACATTCCTCATTTCCCCCACTACGTTCACACTAGTTCTGTCTAGTTGAATAACTTCCTAGGCAGTGGGTTTTGGCTGCCCATTAATTTTCTTGCAAATTGTGAGCAGCATAACATTCACCGACGATCTAGAGTCTACCAAACAATTATGCATCTTATGGTTCAAGATTTCTAGAGTCAACAGGAAAGGTGGGGTTTTAGCCTTCTCTTCCCCAATTGATTCTAAGTCTTCCTCCACAGGTTGATTTTCAGTGGGTATTTCTTTTTCTGGCTCTTCAGTCTTTTCAGTGTTTCCTTTGTTAACATCTACTTGTCCTCCCATAAGCTCGACATGCTTGTTGATTTGTTCTATCTCCCGGCTGAAAATGGTAACTTTGGGTATTTCATCTTCAGTATCTTTTTTTGACTGTCCCCTGACATTCTTTTGCAACTTCTTAATCTTTGAGACTATTGCGTTGTCTTTAGTTACCAAATTAGGGTCTTTTGTTATCATTTGTACATTTTCAGGTTTAAGAGTGCTTTTTTCTGTATCGAAAAGCGAGACACAGTCCCATAAAAACATGGTATCATTTTCTTGTTTCTCTATGGTCTTATTACTCTTTTCGTCTTCATCACTGTCCTCGGTCAATTTAGAGTCCAAGAGTTGGTTCATTACCAATGTCATCGAATTTAACCATTGAGGACAATTCTTTTTAGAATGAGGTTGTTGGTGAAAAGTGCAGAAATTATCCTTGCCCACCTTTATCAAATTCATCAATGCTGACTCGTGTGGAGGGGTTTTGCATTGATTGTTATCCTCCCTTTTTTGTAGTAAGGTTTATAATATTTCTGAGCTTCTTTTTCCCTCTCCAAATCTATTATTCTGTTGGAAAGCTTTTGCATCATCTTTAACATTCCCTCAAAATCACGTGACTGCTCCTCTTTAGGTTTAGATAGCAATAAGGTTCTTCTCCCAGGCGTTTTTTCCCCAGACTGCTCAGGGTAATCTTCAATGCTTTCTTTTTCAGCCTCTACTCTTTCTGCTTCTTCATAAGTCTCTGCTAACGTAGGTTTGGCCTTCATTTTGGCAAACATGGCCAACTCGGGTCCCATAGCTGAGGTATAATATTCAATCAGGACCTTGTCTGAGGGTCTGTGAGTTTCAAAAAAATTCTTAAGATAGGCCACGAATCTTTGGGTAAAACTATGCACCTTCTCTTTTCTTTCCTTCTTTAAAGAGCATAGTCCTTTCATGAGTGCTGCATGCATCTTTTGGGTTGCATACTTACTTCTACAAATTCTTTGAAAGGTATCCCAATCTGGGATAGAGTTTGCAGGCAAACCAAAATACCAAGATGCTGCTGCGCCTTTAAGAGTGTGTGGGAAAAGTCTACAAACTACATCTTCGTGCTCCCCAGCCCTTAATCCTTCTATTTCCAAAAAAAAACTTTGTAAATGGTCATCAACTAGCATCTTTTCATTTGGCTCAAAATTAGGCAGCATATTCTCAAAGGCTTGAGGCAAGTTGTGCAATGGAGGTGTTAGGTTTAAAGGTGATCTGGCTTTCCAGGCAGGTGGTGGATTCGGTGGGTTGGGTGGTTGATTTACGTTTATGCCCGCCATGAGTCTGGGTGGAGAGTGAGGTGGTGAATGAACAGGAGAACTGTGAGGAGTATTCGGGCCTACTTGATTCAAAGGCTGTACGACTTCCTGTAAGGTTGTTTCTACAAGTTCCTCCAAATATCCAACCAACACTGAGTCTTCCAATATAGGACGGTCTCTCCTTTTATATTCTCTTCTAGGAAAATTAGGGACAATTGGTAATCCTCCAATCTTCTTCACATATGCCCTAGTGTGTATTCTCAGATCATTTATCACTTGGTTGTCCACAACAAAAAAATATTCCCTATTCTCTTGAGTAATTGGATCGGGACAGAAACTGCTTTCAAAATTCTCACTGGTGGGGTTATTTCGAGAAAATGGGTTTCCTCGGCCAGCCATGCACTGGCGGCCCTCCTTCTAGCACCAAAAACTGTTGAGGCCTGGAAAATCGCATTCAACAACAACAAGGGATTATCCCCACTCAACGTTCCCAACTAGCCCATGACTGTTTGGTGTAGGGAATCCGTCTGTTTTGCGGTCAGGCTACCGTAGGTCAAGTAACAAAAATAAAAGGTTTTACCGGTTGTGGCCCGGTCCATCGTATATATTTTTGTATTTTTTGACTTTAAGTATGATATGCAAGTGCCTATTTAACATGCAGATTGATAGAGAATGCAAGGAGTATTCACAATGTGATGCGCAGGTTCTTACCTCTTATCTTAAACTCTCATGCATCTAAATCACAACACAACAAGAAATTAAATCTAACTACTTACCTATCCCTAGGGAGCAAGATTGTCACTTATTAATGAGTAATGTATCTTGTGCATGCATTATAAAGAGAAATTTCAGATAGCTAATATTTCTTCCAAAACACATGAACAATTTAAGATATTTAAACAACCAGATAGCCAATTGCTTATGAACGACATTCATTACTCATGGTGGTGATTTTCACAAAATAAACCAGAAATCACTCAGACAAGAACATAGGTCCTAAGAGTTAGAACGATCTCATAGTTAATGAACATAAAGCTGAAAATGAAATAGTTCCTCTTCAACAAATCCATAGCATAACATTTGAACATCCCACCAAGCTTTCTCCAACAGAAAAACTATAATTCTCTATTGCAAAAGGCAATAGTTCTTCTCACAATATGTCTTTACTAATCTAACTGGGAAAAAGTCCCTCATCTCATCTAAATCTTCTATGTTTATACAAAAGAATAAGACTGTTGGGCTTCCCACGAGCGACTCTTGGGCTTCCCCAACTCTTCGCCTCCCAAAATTTATTCTCACCGAGTGTTTATAAAATTTACAGAATACTACAAAAGTGAACAAATGTTCATGATGAGGGCCCCGCTTGATTATTCAAAAATTTCTTCCATGCTGAAGCCTCTGAAGCAATACTTTCAAACTCAGAAGGTTCCAAGAATCAAATATTTATTTCGAATTTTGCAGCCTGGTTTCTGATGAATTCTATCCTAGCTGCACTCAGGAGAAGCTGGTCTTCTAACAGCTGCACACTAATCACAGAATGATCTACCTCGTTCCTTAGGGTTGTTCATCTAGAGCCTTAATGTGCTGTATTATTTTTTCATCTTCATGATACCTTCTTTGCAAAATTTCCAAAAATAGGTTGTGGTCCAGAAAAGCATCCATTCTTTGCTCAGCCTCTATCTGGCATCGATTATAGGTAATCAGAAGCCTCCTAAAGAATTCTGCACATGCCCCTCTTATCTTTTTAGCAACTTTCTTGAACTCTTCGGCTGTGTTGATGGTGAACTCCAACAAATTGTAGTCCTTCTTGAGAGCTTGTTGATCTTTTGAAGGTAACTCTACAGGAGTTTCTTCATTAGCTACTAACCTTTCCATCATTCCTGTCAGGACTTCCAGGATGTCCTGAGATCTGTCAATAAAATAAGAAGAGGTTTCCAAAATCTCTTCCAGCCGATTATCCACCTGCAATACCTTACAACTCTCTTCCTCAATGGCCATCTGTAGCTGATGCATTCTGCCTCTCTATGCTAGGAAATGCTCCTTGAAAGGCTGCAGACTAACCTGCTGTGCCCTAGCTTCTTCTAAAGCTACTGTCAACGAGGTGATCTGCTCTTTAAGTTCTGCCTTCTGTGCTTGAGATTTCCTTTCACCTTCCTCCAAGGTAGCGTTCTGCAGCTCCAAATCCCCTATCCTACTTAGCAGCTGTTCCTTTTCTGCCCTCAACTCTTGATGTTCCTGCTGCACTTTCTCCAGACATTCTTGGGCGGTCTCCATAGATCTTTTCTCTATTTGGAGGATCTGAAGTTTAGCTTTTGAAGACTTGATTTCCTCTTGCATGTCTTCAAACTTTCTTTTTGACCGATTATTTTCTTCCCTTTCCTTTCTCAATGTATATTTGAGTTGAGAAGAAGACTTCTTCGACTGCTCAAGATCCGTCATTATTTTGTCTACATTGTCCTTGGAAGCATGGATCAATGCAGCCCCCGCTTTGATAGTGAACCTGGGGTCTTTGTCTGTCCCGTACACAATAGTTTTATCATTTATCATTTTTCCAGATAGCCCCCCAGTTTCAACCTTCCTCTCGATCCTCTTTGCTATCCTCTTCTTTTCTTTATCATAAAAGATAGTATTAAAATCCGGTACTTCCTCTCCTTTTTTCTTTTCAAATGGGATTAATCCAAGGGTGGGAACCATGGTCTGTCCTGGTGTGCTGGCAGCAGGTGCTTCAGGATTTTGAATGTCAGGGTTTTCCAAGTCCTGAGCCTAACTGTCTACTGCGTCAGAGGCTGATTGCTCTGTCACTGCCTGTGTCAGTTTCATCTTCTCTGCTTCCTGCCTCTTCAGGTCTTCATCTATCTTCCTTTTTCTTTCTTCTTCTTCACTTTTGGCAGCTTCTTCTACCTTTCTGCCTGCCTCTTGTGCATCTCCTCTCTTTTCCTCCTCCTCTCCTTTTAGCCAACCTTTGGCCTCTTGATCTAGCCTTCTATCCTCTTCATTCCTTTTCCTGGTTTCCTCCTCCTCGGCCTTTGCCTGCTTGTCCTGTCCCTTTCCACCTTTGGTGGTGATCTTCTTTTTAAACCTTCTTCTTAATGCCGTCATGTTTTATGCATTGCAGAAAATGGATTCCTCTCTATCCCAGTGGCTAGTGTATTCAAAATGCACATTCGCCTCTTTGCAGTGCTTTGCCGCCTTATTCCGGGAGTCATTCCTGTGGAAACGCATTTCCCCAAAATGGAATTTCTCCAACTCCTCTATGAATTCATCGGCCTTCTTTACCCTGGTAAACTTGTAACTCCCCAATCTGAATGGCAAAGGAGGGTATGCTGCTTTCTTATGTTCAAATAGAAAACTCCCTATGCCATTTAGAAATACTTGTCTAACTGCCTCTTTGTGGACTACATAGTCTGTGGCATATTTAGGAAGTAGTGAGGGAGCTCTAGAACATCCAAACATTCTGAAATATAGTCCATCCTCAGTCAAGTAATAATCGACATACTCTTCAATCAATTGCAATGCCTCCTCCGACATGCAGTCGCATTCTTTCAAGAAAATCAGGGTGTACAATGGCATAATGAAATGCTCACACACTTCCCTGTAGTGACTGTGGTATTTGTGGGCCCACAGTGGCTTGTATGCTGAGTAAACCGGTGTTCTTTCCTGGTCCTAGATGCAACTCAGGTTGGGGAAGGGTTGATTGTAAAGTATGCAATCAATCAGTATGGAGCTCATGTAGAACTCTGATCTCTTTTGGGACACCCCTCCCAAGGCTGACGCCATGCAGGCCGAGAGGCTATTGGACACAATGTTGGCCTAGTTGAAAGTGGTCCCATGTGTTGCAACATAGAAAATTATCGGTACCCATTCCAATTTGAATATTTTACTGTGGGCTCTCCTGAAAATCCTATTCAGCATCAAGGCGATGAACCTGTAAGGGGTTCTTAGATTTGCAGTGTCATATTCTCCAGTTGGCCTGGTTCTAAACTTTTTTCCAGGCATGAGCATTCTCTTGAGTGTCTCGATGAGGTCCATCTTGATGCTTTTCAGCCAGTCTTCAGTCAGATATACTTGCGCTTCTGGTAAGTGGTAAGCCAAAGCTACATATCCAGGGCTATAAGCAGCATAACCCTGCTTATCAACATTCTACAGAATCATGGTGGTTACATCTTCCCTGGGCAGAATCCACCCAATCACCTCTGAGCATGGAAAGAGTTCAGGTCTCGTAGCAATTTTCATTAATGAAGACCTCTCGATGTTGGCATAGGATTTTTCTTGTTCAAAACCTATGTCAGGCACCTCTCAGCGTGTAATCGATATGTATATTTCTCCCCACTGATATTCGGGCTCCACACCAATTATGCATTTGGTGTCTTCATAAGTATATTCAACTCTGGTGATGACTTCGACTTTGGGTTCCTCTTCGACCATGGGAGCCTTCTTCTTTTGACGTTTAGACATCTTAAGCTCCGAGGAATTTCCCTGTCATATACATACATGTACTTTAGGTTCTTGTTAGGTCATTTCCAGACAACTTTTAAAGATCAAGATAACAATATAAGCATTTTCACCTCATCTGTGTTAAACATGACTGTAGTTATAAAAATAAGCAAAACATGGTCAAAGAAATGCTCCTTCCCAAAACTAAAACCAACTTAGTCCAACAACGTTCGGATGTGGAAAAACAAGGCCCTCGTAAAAAATGAAAACAGTCCCGAGCCCTCTCTTGGCACCACGACCTACACGTTATGGGGAACACCTAAGGAACCTAATCTAAAAAGCTCAAAGGGGGATGCTACAGGTGATAGCATCCTAGAAGACTGTACATGCTCATCTCATGGTGCATTTTAGACCGGGTAATGCGATTCTAACCCAGACCGGTTCGGGGTTCGAATTCGACGGCGAACAGGGTTTCCCTAAGTAGTGAACTGAAAACAACCCTGAGGACCTGACTTGCAAAAGGAGGGCGAACGGACCAGTGGAAACAAACCCGACATTCCCTAGGAAAGCCACGAAAGCCCTTCCTGGACGGCCAAACACAAAATGGGGCAAACTGGTGCAGACAGCGTAACGGCCGTCTGCACCAGTTTCCCCAACAATTGAGTGCAGGGTGTAATACCATAACGACCGCGGAAGAAAAATGTCAATTACACCACAAAGACCCCCCCCATTGACAGTCACACCATTCGCCTTAGAATATATACATGTCAAGATAGAAACCTAAGTAAAATGCTAACTACGGAGACAACAAAACAGCTCATCCAACTGAACGGAATGGGAAACAAGCACAAGAGCCTACCTAGCACTGCTACGCGACTGGTGGGAGGAAAACCGTTGAACTTCCACGATGGAGCCACCTAGGAGTGAGGGTACCGACAGCGAGAATCCTGGTCTGCTTGATCGAAAACGACAGCGCAGAGAAAATTTGAAAATATGATAAAATAATAAACCACCCAATTCCACTATATATACACCCTAGTCAACTATAATTGACGGGAAGAAAAAGGTCATCGGGCGGTAAACAACTAAGGGATCGGTGACCAAGTCAACACTGTCTCCGTAACGGTGGATGATGAAATAGTTAGGAGAACCACAAAGGCATCGACAAAGAAACAAAACCATACTCATATCGGAGCTCGCAAGACTAAAGCATCGGAGCATTAGAAGGCTAGAGAGCCGCAACGATGAAACCACAAAAGAAACCAATTTCCGTAGACCGAAAAAAATTGGAGAAAAAACCAACATGACTTCGACCAAAAACATCGGCCCCACGGAAAATAAAATCAAACTACGCTGGAAAGACAACGCTTTTCAAAGCCGCAACGACGAACGCTGAAATCTCAAGAATTAGTGAAACAAAATGGTGGGGTCGAAAGAAGTTAATATAATCATCGGGGAACTTCGCAATGTGCCATCCACAACTATGGAAACCGTAGAGACAATAAGTTCCTGTGGTACTCCAACAGGTCGCCGATTAAGATAAATAAATAAATAAAAGCATCGGAGAAAACAAATCTTGGATCGGACTCGGCTTCTTGTTACCTTTCCGCAACGGCGGGCGTGCATATGACTAGACTTCCGACTTAAATGTCCAAAAACATTCCGATGGCAAGGCAAAACAAATAGTGAAACATCGCTGGCATAAGAGTAATCTTTGCTAAAAACATCAAGCAAACCCAAAAGCTGAGCCAAAATGAATCAAAGGAGGGTCCCGAAATTTTTTGATTTTTGGGAAAATGTTGTTGCTGCAACACATCCTTAGCATTATAAGGTTCCCAATCCATCCACAAACTCAAGCCAATTTTAATTTGGGTGTGTGGTCATGATTTTCCATGTGTCCTCCCTTTCCTAGCCTTCCATCTTCCCCCAATTTGATTAGGAAGCCATTGAGCTTCCCCAAATCACATGATATCTCTCTTGGATGCTCTATTTTGACCTGAAATTTTAGATATGTCAAATTTCAACCTTCATATCTGATTTGTGTCATAGGTGTCATAGCATATTCTTCATTGTTGTCATAGAGCTATGGAATCTAGTCTAAGTGTCTCACTAGCTCCAAAATGACTCTTCCTCTCCCATGTAAGTTATATTTCTTCCCAATTTAGACCTTATATGATTCATATTTACAAGTGTATTATACTTCTAAATCATCGAATAACCTTTATGCTTCCCATGGATTCGAAATTGCAAGAGGAGGATTCCACGTGGCACCAAATTTCTAGCTTGTGTGGGCCCCATAGTCTCCATGTGTCTCCATGCTCCATTTCCACTTAAATTTTATCTTGTATTTATTTATTTAGATCCTTTATTAAATATTTATTCCATTCTAATTTTCAAACATCATTCATTATCCCCCTTATTCCAAATCCCAAAGCTTCCACCCCCAACCTAGGAACCTAGTAATTTTCCTCCTTAGCAATTATTTGACCCTTTGCATCAATTTGACAAACTCTAATGAATATGGAAAATGTGATTATGCCATTGTGACCCAATGAAAAATTTGGGGCGTGCCACATCTACACGCCATGTTGCATATGTTATTGTGGTTAAAATATTTTTTCATTTTTTTATTTACATTCATCCTCACTCTCATTGGATCACGCAACCACAACCATTGGGGAACAAATAACCCTTATGAATTCTCTCAGAATCCAAGGTTGTCCTCTTGTTCAAGTATTTGTTCCCACACTACCTCCATGTATAACACAAGGGATGCCATCATCCTGAGGGCATACTTGGGAAATCATGATAGCAACAAATTTGCTTGGCTCACCTACCATATCACCTACACCCTACCCTCCACCTCCACCATCCCAACCGCCACCCCTTACATCACCACCTCCACCTCTTCAAGGAAGTAACACAGAAGAAAATGGTGGGTCCATCAATTTCATTTATGGCGAGTCCAAAAATCCTAGATTTATCCAAGATAATAAATGACCACATTTTACATGACGCATCTTGGTCAGACGTGCCCCTAAGCTCCCATTATATATTATAAAATTTGAGGGAAAACAAGGGATCGATCCAACAAACCATGTGATTCCATTTCACTTTTGATGTCCGTCTAATAGCGTCATCGAGGAAATCCTTGGCCTTCAAATGTTTCAGATAATCTTTTTCATGTACGATGGTCAAATGGTTTGTCATAAAACCACCATGGACTTATTCCATATTTGAGTCAATTCCCACCACCTTTCTCACTTATTTCAAGTTATCGATATGTCACAATATAGGACTCTAAATTCTAATAGAATATTGACAAAATAACTCTATACACATCATGGATCACATCCATGAGTGCAATAGGCACAAAACAATATGCAAAATCAAAATTCAAGTTGAATTCTTATTGGATTGATTCCTTAAATCAATCCTTCCTATGATCTCCAAGGATGTAGAAACTGCTACGCTCAAAACAGAAGAAGAGGATATTCTCAAGGCCTAATATTTTGATTTAATATATGCACAGTCAATGTATTTGTATATGATCATCCTTGAGTCCCCTCGATGTCGTTCTATGAACCAATATTTTCCATTCCCATAACACTCTATCTATAGGATTATTAGAGTTATTTCATCAAGGAAACGTTCCCTAACCACAAAACTATATTCCATACAATGTGGCACAGAAGTATCTATTGCAACCTCCAGCATCGGTGACCCTTCAAACCATTATGAATCCTCCATTTGTACAATTGACATATAGACCATACAGTCTCACATTCCCTAATACAGTTTAGGCACAACTTGATCCACCAACTCCAATAGCATCGCAAGATCTTACATCCATGTCTTATAGAGAACCCAACCTATATATTCATTACCCCATTTACAATCCATACTTCTCATTCCTTGGTCCACCTAGCTCTCACCCCATGAATCATTCTAGATTTAATCTAATAACACCCTCTCCTACACAATAGGTCAAAATTCAAAGTAGTTAAATGTAGCGAATCCTCATAATTCATAGATTTAGGGGAAGAAGAAAGGAAAGAATAGGCATAACTAGCAACAAGGGTAGGGGGAAACCCCCCTCCCCCAAAAAACCATAACATAGAAAACATACTAGGGGGACCAATAATCCCCCCAATCAAGGGAATAATTCCAACCTAAGAACAAATTTTCCTTGCTCCATGTGTGGAGAGTATGGGTGTTACACACGTCATTTCTTGTTGATACCAAAGTGTCAACAAATGATTGAGGCTAGGAAAAATGCTACCACCAACCCTCCTCAATAAAATCACACCAAAACCCCATAATGTCATGTTACAACAACCATTCACCAATCAGGGAGTGGTTTATCATCAGCAAGAACCCCTCCCCCCAAATGCAACCTTCCAAAACATCTACATGAACATGGTTTATATCAATCTTCATACTCGTAACAAAGGATATGGAATGACTAATCCTCCAAAGAGGGAGAATGTACCTGCTACCACCAATGGACCTCTATAGATATCATGTCCCAGTAGTGACTAGATCCCTCAGATCCCAAAGTCGGCACTTTGATTAACTACCCATAACCCCCATGTAAAAGTTGCTCACAAGTACAACATTATGGATGATTTGGCATAATCACCCACCACCATGTTGACATTAGAAGTTCTACAGTCTTGCCCTTCCTAGAAGAAGGAACTATTATCTGCATTAGGAGAAATTGTCCCATCTAATTCACGTTTAATGACCTTCAACCTTGACAGAAGTGAATCACATCCACCCTCATTAGTTACTTTTCAATTTCCCATCAATATCAAGAACATTATCATTCATAAATGCTTAATAATGAAGGAGTTCCTACTTATGTGATGTCAAAACATGTTTGGAAGCATATTGGATCACTGTACTTTGTCCCCTCATATATCTCCCTCTGTGCTTATGATGGGATACCATCCAAACCGTAGGGTTTGTACCGAAACATCCCCATTGAGTTGGAAGACAAAATGGTACTCTTGGATGTCGAAGTAGTTGATTCTCAACTTAATTACAACATCCTTTTGGTACGTATCTACATGTACACCATGAAGGTAGTTGCTTCATTATTATTCTACATCATGATGTTTCCCCATAATGGGAAAATAGTCACCCTCGAACAGTTTACATACTATGAGCCTTGCTCTAACTCAAACCCTGACAACATCCTACCCAGTATAAGATTAAAAAATGATTCATCCTAGATAGACATTGGTCTAGGCATTTACAAAGGCTCCATATTGTTGGGTGCATATTTTGGCCCTCATCCAATTATTCCACCATCCACGGATGGTCTCATGTGCACTATATTCACATAATAAGATAAGGAATAATCCCCCTCTACACAGATATCTAAACCTCAATAAAATCACCATACTAAAGATATCATCACTCCTTCACCTCCTCTAGCATGGTCACCTGTGGTTCAAATCCCCTTCTTGTTCCCCCCATTACAATTACAAGGAACTCCAATCATGGATACACTCACATTGTCTGGGCTCAATTTGGGAATATGGGTTTGGTACTGTGACACCACCATATCCAAAAATAGTACCAAATCCATACACCCATTTCAATTTCACTCTGGTTTCACCCAAAGGTGCACCAGCAATAGCGATTCCAGGACTGGTCCCACCTATGACAACGTCATCACTGGTTACACAAAAACCTAATGCTTGGGGCATCAAGCAAAAAAAAATTGAGATCCCTCATGACACCAAGTACCTCCCTGCCCCAAGACTCAAACAAGAATGTACCCTATGTGGTAGAATAGGGCACACAATAAACCTTTTCCCTACATTGTTAGAGCTTAGCAATTTTCTCAACACACCCATTATTGTTACCCACATAGCCAGTTCTTTAGTAGGGTGCACTCTAACCACTTCTTCAGTGACCAATTACAAACCAAAGAATAAGACATTGTGCACGAATGATGTGTGCACAATTTGTTCACAATTTGGTCACTACAGGCATCATTGTACCAAAATTCCTTTATTTCAATATGCATTAGCAACAATCCATCTCCCACACCCCATCATTGAGAAACCTTGGATAGTCTCCCATGAGATCACCTCAATAAACTTTGTTACTGCATCATAGGCAAAATAGGAACACAAAAGGTGCTTGTTATTTGGGCATTATTATACTCACATGATCCCAACTAATAGGTGTGTGGTTCCACCCAACCACCAATCCTAACCCATACACTCATTTGATCATGTACTACTCACCCATGTAGGCCATGTGGGTTTTTAACTCATTACTTATTTTAGTGCCCCATTTTTCACATAGAGTGAGTTGTCCACTTTGAACAAATGTGGTTACACGACAACATTTCTCATACCCTGAGAAACATACCATATTTTCCTAAAGAGGCGATATTATTTCCCACACATGATATAACCAATCACATTGATATCCTCAATCGACTTTCTATTCAACAACTCATGTGGGATACATGTGGCTTTTTCTTCAAAAGTCACATGGTTGCACCAACAGTGGGACCACCTACATTCCACAATGCATTCAAGGGCGTAACAACTCTCCTGACTCCAAAATATGAATTGGACTCCTCACATGCTTGAAAATATTCAATATCCCACTTCATGTACTTGGAAAACCACTTCATGATTTAGAGCATTCACATTGAGAACTGTATGTTTCAAGGCCTCCATTTTTCCTATAAAAGGAAGCCATGGGACGCATTTATAAGAGAGAAATATAGAGCAAACTAATGTTGCAGTAATTGGTGTGAGAGCTCATATTTCAACGCACTTCTTACCACAAATTGGCATTGTAAAGATCCTTTTCCTTCTTCCTCTAAGAAGACAACGTTTTTCTCCATTGTTCTAAGTTTGTCATCAAGCATTTATGTGGACAAAAAGGGGAACTCCCTAAAGGATTATGTTGGATATCATTGGAGATTTCACCTCCTAGGTGACACTATTGTAACAAGTGTTACCATTGGGTACATATCATTTGGTTTAACACACTCTTCCTCTTTCTTATATTTTTTCTTAGCACTTGTCCATTTTTAATTGTATTTATTTGTTTGAGTATTTATTTATCATTTGATGTATAGAACTCTAACTGACATCTAACTAATGTTTCCTTGTTGCAACCTACACGGACTAAAAGAGAGAAGACTACTCACCCTTGCGACAATTTCCCCCAAACAATGTCACATGTTTGACTTTTCATAATGTACAACCCTCTTATGGTAACCTCCTCTTCCCCATTCTATCACAAATTATATGATTCTTTGGCCATAAAATTCCTTGTTGACAGGGAGAAAGGGACTCACCCATTTCCCCATACATCACATCACTACTGGGTCCCACTCTGCATGTTATTGATCTATTCATATATCGTGATATACCTATTCCAACTTAGAGTTGCTTGTTATACCTAGGGATTGTTTTTATTTATATGTGTTATCTTGTCTTTTTCTTCATTTCGCGCCAAAATATTGGCTAATCCTAAATGAAAATAATCTCCAGGGTCTAAAACTTAGATTATGGTTAGGAAAATTATTTAAGCCCATTTTTCCTCCCATGTTTAATATCATAAATTTTGTTGGGGTGAAGGAACTTTTTTATCTAAGTGATGCACATTCGAACTGTAATTCAATAAGAAAACAATGTGGTATCTTTAAGCTACAGGAAAACACAAGTCTGATCTCATCATATGCATATTTACATTATTCCTCATTTCTATAATAATCACATAGTGTATTCAATCATTCCTAGCATAACTAAAACTAACCAGAATCATGTTTTGAGATGCCATTGCCTTCCTGTCACACCACATCACATATGTCATAATCAAGCACTAAGAACATAACTAGAATCATAAGATTATAACATAATTCCATTCATTATCATCACATAATATCATCATGATAAAATATCATATAACATCTAGTCTAAAGACAATCATCTTTATTTACATGATGACATGTGGTATCACATCTAAAATTCATCACATAGCTATGCATGGTCACCTCAATATTTGGGGATCAACAATGTCAATTAGTCAATCATCTTTATTTACATGATGACATGTGGTATCACATCTAAAATTCATCACATAGCTATGCATGGTCACCTCAAGATTTGGGGATCAACAATATCAATTAGTCTGAAAATTGAGACAAATGTAAAACACATCAAGAATAAAGATAGTTTAAAATTAAAACTTATCGCAAGACATTTATCCCTTTAACACTTGCATATATCTGAGCATATATGTTTCCACATAACTTAAATATGGTGATGAACTTCCTAGAACTTCATTATGTAATAAGTTTGATCATTTAAACCCATTACATAATTAAACTTCAAAAAGTTCATCACTACATGCATACACGCTAAACTAGTAGTTTCAATTAAAATAGTAGTTAAAACTAAATTAAAATAAGTACAATGATTTTCTAAGTATTTTAGAAATTCTTTAAATATCATCAAAATTTATGAAAAATTATTCACATGCATAGCTTAAAATCAACACCAACATGGAACATTGAAATGAATTTACACTAAACGAATAGGTGGTTTATTTCTTTGAAAATGTATTTGATGACAAAGTGACAAAGTGTGTTTAGTGTTTAATGGTAAAGATCAAATGAATCATATGAACAAATGCATAATTATAAATTCATATGATCAATAAACACTTAATTATACTATATGTTACTTTAACTTTGAAAATAAAAGTATTGTGTTGATAATTATGTGATAATATATTGTGTTGTTAATAGGGAAGTGTTATTTAACATAATATTTTATACTTGAATGCTTGAATTTTGTTTAAATTATTTATTTTATGATATATGATAATGGTTATGTTAATGAAAAAATATTTTAAAATGTTTATTAGTATTTTATTATCTTGATTAAAATTTATGATAAACATAACATCAAAATTATCATGAAAGACTTGAGCTATATTATATACACTATTAAAATAATCACATTTTTAAAAGTAGTTGATATGCATCGATTAACGTATATCAACCATTTTAAAAAATATTATTTGTTAATTGAAATACTAATTATAAATAATTCATTTCTAAATAACCATGACTTAGTAATAAACCTTTGATTTCAGAGTCTTCACATAAAAAGTATATGGTTATATAGAAAGTAGGAAACAAAGAAACACTAATTTTAAATACTCCATTGTTAAAAAATGTGTATAGAAAAAAAAATAATATCAAATAATACACATTGACTCTAAAAGTTAAATAAACCATATTATTTCTTAATCAACACAATCACAATTTTCTATTCATTTTCACAAACCAGAAGCCCCCAAACAAGTTTGCTTGAAGATTTAATCATGCATAGTATATAATTATATAATGACAAGCTTACACTCGCGTAGTTTAATCCTTAAATATTTTGTGTCATTGCACAAACGAAATAAGTAAATAAACTTTCTTGGCGACGACAACAATGTTAATAGATGGATTCTCTGTTGCTATATGCTATTACAATCTAGTTGCAAAGCATATCAAATAATCCTTGATTGGCTTTTTCCACCAAAGAACTCATAATGTAGTGTATCTTATAATTAGTTTTACCTCACCATTTCTTTGATACTTAGCGGTTCTAGCGTTGGAAACAAGTTATGAATGAATATGCTAGGAGATCACTAAAAACCATAGAAAATTCTAACCACAATATTTGAAAACAAATCAAAGGAGAGAGATCACTTTATTATTTCCCACCTAATGAAATCCTCCATTCAATACCCCAATAGCAGTGCGAACATACCACTAATAAAGTATAAAATTTTCAATGATACCGCTAATAAAGTATAAAATTTTCAATGATAGTGAGAACATACAGTGAATATACCACAATTAATTTTCTCCGCCAAATAATTCAAAGTGCTGGAACATTAAAGACAAGCACCACACCATCAATAATTTGCTCTATGTACATGTACAAAAGCTTCATAGCCAACCTAAAACATTAGAAAAATCTTAGCATTATGTTGGGAACATGTTTTCCATGTTCTACAACATGAACGATAATAAGTCTAAAAACCCTCCATATAAGTTATATAACAATCTTAAAATCTTAAATAGACGGATTAAATTAAATTGACCATATATAGACCTTGACTGGGAATAGAGGGGATTGGAATGGAGGAGGCGATTGGGAACTCAAAGCACTTGATATACATGGTAAAATTGGCAATCAAACTATTTTAAACCAACTCATTATTATAAATACTTACATTATAATTTGCAAGGGAATTAAACTATTAAATATGATCCCTTGTTTCATAAACACAATGAAGAATATTCTTTTTTTCTTCCATCATGTCTGCACATAACATTTTTTTGTTTGAAAAATGTGGCACCCCCACTGCATTCTAAAATAAATTATCCTATTAGCGTAACAAGATTACACTCGCTAAATTTAAACCCTAAATATGTTTTGTTATTGCATAAACAATATAAGTAAATAATATTTCTTGTTGACGACAACAATATTAACAGGTGGATTTTTTGCTACTATATGCTATTACTAATATAGTTGCAAATTATAGCAGACCATTCTTGATAGGCTTTTCTCCACCAAAGAATTCAAATGAAATGTATCTTATAGTTAGTTTTATCTCACCATTTCTCTCATACCTACGGTCTCTAGCATTGGAAACATGGTTACGAAAGAAATGCCAGGAGATGCACTAAAACCCATAGAAAATCCTAACCACAATGTTTGAAAACAAATCAAATGAGAAAACTCACCATATTCCAACCCATTCGAAGGACTCCATTCAAAACCCCAACATAAATGAGAACATACCGCTAATAAAGTATAAAAATTTCAATAATAGTGAGAATATACTATGAATCTACCACACTCAATTTTCTATGCTAAATAATTCAAAGTGTTGGGACTTTAAAGACAAACACCATGTCGTTAGTAATATGTGTTTCCATGTACATGTATAGAAGCTTCATATCTAACCTAAAACATTAGAACCAACCTCGTGTGATACTAAGCACACATGAATAATAATAATTATGTAAACCCTCCATATAAGTTATTTTCTAATCTTAAACAGACGAATTAAATTAAATTGACCATTTATAAACCTTGACTTAGAACTGAGGGGTTTGGAAAAAAGTCTGAGGTGATTGGGAACAGAGGCGATGGGAAACTTAGAGTGCTTGATCTACATACTTAACTTAGCAGCCAAACTATTTTAATCCAACTCATTATTATTAACGCTTACATTATACCATGCAAGGAAATTAAAGTGATAAATCTAATACCTTGTTTCATAGACACGATGAAGAATATTCTTCTTTTCTTCAATCATGTCCGCACACAATAGATTTATATTAATTTTTTTTGAAAAATGTAACACCCACACCCAATTCTGAAATAAATAAGCCTATTGATGTAAATTTAAATGAACTATACTTAATGTAGATATTAATTTAAAATGATAATTTTTTATTGAAAAAAACTATTAAAAATATTTAAATAAAACAAAATTTTAATTTAGTTAATCACTTTAAAGACTAGATATGTGATTGACACTGAAAGACATTTTTGCATTATTTTCAACTCAAGAGAACTCGTTTTATTCCATCTCAAATAGTGAGAGACTAATAGCATCAATTCTCATATTCCATATCGAGTATTAAATGATTGGTAGCATTGACTCTTAACAATATCGCTTTTTAATATTTTCATGTAATATTAAAAATGTATAATAATATTTTTTATTTACGTAACTTATGTCAACTTATATTGCTATGTTTGGGAAATATGATAAGTGGCATAGATATATCTCAATTTGGTAAAGTTATATTATTATAATAGCAAAACTAGATTTTTAGCAACTCTATCATAATGGCCCATCAAACTACTATAAATAATGTTACCATCATATATATTTCATACAAATAAAATATATTAAAGTAAGGAAAAACCAAAAGGAGTCGTAAAATAGGTCTTATCGAATATATATAATAGATTATGAGGAGAAAACATTAAAATTTTGATAAAGATGTTTAAGTTTAGGCACATTGTACCATGCATGCCTATATATTTCAGCATTATATATAAATGTTCTCATTTTACCATTATTAGAAGAATATTAGTTCAAATCATTGGAAAAATAGTAATCTCGGTAACAATACAATCGCCTTTTAAAAAGTTAAATTGTTTATGGATTAGTACTTTGAATCATTATTGTGATATCACAATCATTAATAAATTATTAATACATATAATGATGAAGTAAAACATGATTTTTTTTAAAGATTTAGATGGTTTTTCAAATATTATTTGCAATAACACAATTTACCATAAGATATTTGGAAAAAAAATAATATTAGAATCTGGACATTCTAATCAGCAAATAATATTAGAATCTGGACATTCTAATAAGCGAGCAAGAGATGTCCACAAAATGTGAAACTGGGTCTCTTCATTTCAAAAACTAAATATTAGAATTTGGACATTCTAATCATCCAGTAAAACATGTCCACAAAATGTGAATCTGGGTCTTTTCATTTCAAAAACTAAATGCATAATGGAATAAAGATGGTGATTTTGCAAACTGTGGTTTAATCAAAGTTATGTGGATGTATTTTAACACGATAAAATTTAAAAAAGGCACAAGATCGTATTTTTATTCTTTATACAGCCCACTAATATAATTAATAGAGAAACAAGCATAATGAAATTTAACTAATAAAACCATTGTTTTTAAACTATCTTCAAATTCCAAATTATTGAAACTATACAATATAGAAACTTATTTGTTGTGGATACCCCTCGGCATAGCAATTAATATTATTGTAGTATTTTTCACTTATAATGTGGTGTTGTCTCTTTTCTTATGTTTCATTGATTTGAAGGTATTGAAACTATACAATATAGAAACTTATTTGTTGTGGATATCCCTCAGCATAACAATTAATATTGTTGTAGTATTTTTCACTTATAATGTGGTGTTGTCTCTTTTCTTATGTTTCATTGATTTGAGTTTTGCACTTGTATAAGTAAGGCATGCCCTCTATTCAAAGTTACAAAAGCATCTATATGAGCAAGGTATGCCCTCTATTCAAAGTTAAAAAATAATAAATGGGATTCTATTATCAATTCCCCTTGAGAAAGTTTGTAGGAAACCAATGTCATAATGAATGAGAATACTTGGCATAAGTTACATTTGATCCCAAAGCTAAAATCAAAATCAAGACTCATCAATTGCTATAGTTGGTTGGGAAATTATTTTGTTAGAGAGGATTCTAATTTTTATCATGAGTGTTTATATTTTGTATTAACAAACAAGGTTTGATTGTGAAGCTTTGAATATTGTTCTTGTACATCATCATCATCATTGGACGTCATCATCACTGCTGCAACAACTCTTCATCTCATCGACCATTGACTAGTGACGCCTCTCAAATCTATACCTCATGAGAAGTTCTACAGGTCCATCCCTTTTTCATGTTGGATGTAGGCCTAGATCCCATCTAGGACTTCATAATCTCTACGAGGAAGCCATCAAGTAGGTACAACCCAGGTCCTCATTTTACATTTCCGAAGCAATAAACTACTTCACCTAATGTCATCTCGTTGTATCTAGATCATCTAATCATCTCATAGAGAGCAGCTCGTATGCCTACATTACATCCATGCATACAACTTACGTCTTCCACCCCATGAGCTTAGCCCAGGAACATACATGTCTTTTGTCGTGTGGAGAGAATTCCATGTGCACATAATTTTATGGTTTCATAAAAAAATTATCCCATATAGGTGAGAAATGGTGGGAATTTTCCCAAAGCTACTTAATCCCTTTTGCAATACTTAACGAATTTTGATAATGGCGAGCATTTTTTTTGTCTAGGTGCAAAACATGTTGAATAGGTGATTTAGAAGCAAAATATATCCTTGATTAGAGACTTGTTTTCAGATTTGAGTCAATGGAAAAGTGAATAAATCATCCACCTACAAATAAATTCTCTCATAATTTTTTTATCCCCCACTTGTGAGAAATTGCGAGCATTTTCCTAAAGCCACTTAGGCCAGTTTTAGGTGTGAAACTGGCTTAGTGGGTATAAGTTGGCAGGCCAATATTTTCTGGCCCATATACTTTAAAAAAAAATGATCCAATAGGTAAGTGACAAAAACATCCACCTACAAGATGATGCTTTCATAGAAATTTTATCCCTCACATGTGAGAAATGGTGGGAATTTACCAAGGCGACTTCATCCCTTTTTTCAATACTTAATGAATTTTTCCAATGGGAAGCATTTTTTTGTCAGGGTGAAAAAGAGGTTGAATGGTTGTTTTGGAAGTAGAATATCTCATTGACAAGAGACTTGTTTTAGAAAAATAGTTGATGGAAAAGTAAATAAATCATCCACCTACAAACTTATGCTCTCATAATTCTTTTATCCCTCATATATGATAAATGGTGGCCATTTCCCTAAAGCCATTATCATAAGTTTTAGGTGTAAAACAGGTTGAATGGTTATTTATGGCAAGCCAATATTTTCTTGACCATAGACATTTTTTCAAATTTGAGCCAATGCTCAAGTGCATAAATAATCTACCTACAATCTTATGCTTTCATAAAAAACTTATCCCTCATAGGTGATAAATGGTGGGAATTTTCCCAAGGATACTTAAGCCCTTTTTCAATACTTAACAAATGTTTCCAATGGCGAGCATTTTTTTGTCAGGGTGGATCCTTGCTTTGGAAGGTAGATATATCCTTTATCAGAGACTTGTTTTATAAAATGAGTCAGTGCACAAGTGAATAAATCATCCACTCCAAAATGAGGCTTTCCGAAATTTTTTTCTCTCTCAGATGAGAAATGGTGGGCATTTGTCTAAGTTCATTTAGGCCAGTTTTAGGTACAAAACATGGTGAGTGGTTGTTTTTGCAGGCCAATACTTTCTTGACCATAGAAATTTTTTGAAAACTGAGAAAATGGTCAAGTGCATAAACCATCCACTTGAAAGCCTATCATTTTCAGAATATTTTTATCCCTCACATGTGAGAAATGGTGGGAATTTTCCCAAGGCTACTAAATCCCTTTTCTTAATACTGAAATCAATTTTGCCAATGGCAAACATTTTTCTATCAGGGTGCAGAATAGGATGAATGGTTGTTTTGGAAGGAAAATATATCCTTGACCAGAGACATGTTTTCAAAAATGAGTCAATTTTCAAGTGAATAAATCATCCACCAAAAACTGAAGCACTCATAAATTTTTTATTCCTAACAAGTGAGAAATGGTGGGCATTTTCCTAAGATCATTTGGGGTAGTTTTAGTTGCAAATTCTCATTTGGTGGTTATTTTGGCTGCCCAATGTTTTCTTGACAATGGTTGTTTTGGTAACATAAATTTGAATTTTTATTGTACAACATATGTTTTTATGTCTGAAATTAATCAAATATGAAACTTTACTTACTATTTTTATATGTAAACACACACTCTATAATTAAGATATATATAATATATTATAGGCACAGTTATGATATATTTCATATTTTTTTTTAATTAGAGAAATTCAATCTGACATCTAATTCAAATATTGAATGTTTTTGTTTATTTTGTAGAGTAAATAATCAGTGGATCTTTCAAATGATCCATATAAACAAAATATTCCTCTAAAAAGAGGATAGCGTAAGGGTTTAAATTACTCAAATCTTCCATCTTTGGAACCACGTGACATTGCCTTTCAATTCAATCGTGCTAGATGTAAAAATATTACTCAATGTGTTCCTCATGGACACTGTCGACGATTTGGATATCAAAAATCCATACCACGGGATGAGTTGAGAAGTTTCCCTCAAACAATAAGCTATCATCCAGCCATTGTTCAAACTCGTTGTCCTTGATGTAAGCAATCTTTGACAAACAACAGTTTTGCTAGACAACAAAGGAAACCATTGTCTCCAATTGTAGTTGAAGATAATGTTAATGCATAAAATGGAAATGTCTATGACATAATGAACTCTATTTCAGAGAATGTGAGGGTCCCAAATTTCCCTCAGAGAACACTTTTTTTCCTAGTGCCACTACAATGAACTCTGTTTTGGAGAATGTGAGGGTCTTTAATTTCTCTTAGAGAACAAATTTTATTCTCGTGGCCACTACAATAAGATTTGTTTTATATAATGTGCATGTCCCAAAATTCCCTTAGAGAATTGTGTTATTCCTTCTACCAGTACAATGCACTATGTTTCAGAGAATGTGAGGGTCCCAAATTTCTCTTAGAGAACATATTTTCTTCCTACTGCCACTAAAATGAGATCTATTTCAGAGAATGTGCATGCCCCAAATTTACCTCAGAGAACCATTTTTAACCATGATTCCATTACAATGACCTCTCATTTTCAAAATAAAAATATGTATCAAATTGAACCCATTTTTGCAGAATGAGGCCCTAGTTTTACCTCAACAACTAGTGATTAATGCTACTGTTGTTACAAATCAGTTTGATCAATGTGAATGTTGTGTTGCTCAACAACCTAGGGAGCATTTGAATGCATTTAATCATGAAGGGAAGAAAAGTGTAGAACCCAATGGGCATCAATTGGAATGAGAATCTCTTAGAAACTTGGATGCTACTAGAACACATGAAACAACTGAAATAATTGCATTTCAGGAACAAATGGATAGAAATATAACTACAGAAAATGAAATTTCTACAATTGGTCAAGTTGTAACAGAAATGCAAGAAGGTTTTCCAACAAATCGAACTACACATTCTAAGAGAAGGTCACTATAAAACTGCTTAAGGACATCTTTATTGCATCTTAAGAAGCAGACGGGATGGTATAACCACAAACTAAATGAGGGGAAGACTAAATTTAGAGAAATTGGGAGATGATTTTCTGGAAAATCACTTAAATATGTAGATGGAAATGACATTATTGCTGGAATTGGGTACTTCAAAAACAAAAAATATAATGAAGAAATTAAAAATGAGGATGTTCTTGAACATCTAGATGGAATTCTTGATAAACTTCGATCAATTGTTGTGGCAGATATTCGTAAGTATTTTATGCCAAGGAACATGGATTCAGTATTTATCGAATCAAGTATAACTCATAAGGATTTGCAATGTTTGAAAAGAATTGATGCTCATGGTGTACTAAAAGCGGTTGATACGACATCAGTTTGTAGGGAAATGAAAAAGTGGAGCAAAGAAATGTTGGAGACATTTACCATCATACACACTCTTTTTGGTCAAATTGGCCTAGTTAAACCACTATCCTAAGTATAATTGACATTAATTGACATCAGTGAAGCATTAATTGCCATCATCTAGTCACACCCACACCTACCTACAGTCAAGGAGGCTAACTTAGCCTTCTCCTACAGTCAAGGAGGCTAACTGGAGCACTTCGGGGGTGATCTGAGTGATATTAATGCACCTAATTGCTAACTGGTGGTTACAATCAGTTCAACTAGTCAGTTAAGGTGCCTCCTCTCATTAAATATATTATTTAATGATTATTTATTATTATTTAATGATCTGGAGTCAACAGGGCGCCTCCACAAACTTCTGATGACCAGTTCAGCTTCAGTTAACCTCATCGGGGTTCATTGAAGTCATGGGGCACTAGCACTTGATGGTTGGCTTGCTATGACATGTGTTTGATCTCCTTTAGTTGATATTTAGTCATTTATTGCACTCCGACTTCAGTTAGGGTTTGGTGAGTCAATTAGGGTTTTGGTCAAGTGGTTAACTGAGTGTGATTGAATGGCTAAGAGTTAGTTAAGATAGACTCACTCATTGATTTTGAATTGCCTCCTTAGGTATTTGAATTTCTCACTCATTCATGCTATTTCTTGACATTGTTATTGTAATCATTCATTGTTTATTGAATATACAGAGAGGAAACCATTCTGGTTCCGATCAACACCATTTCATGAGTATTTGTTGATTATTCTTTCATGAGATTGATTCTTAGTTCCTAGATCATGTGCAAGAATTAATATGGTATCAAAGCATACGGCGGGACAAAGATCTATCTCTCAAAAACAAGGTTTTTGATAGATTTCTCCATGAAATTTGAGCAATAGCCCAAAAATCTAGCATTGCACCAGAAGCCAAGGCTTACCACTTAATACCCTAAGTAAAGAACTTGTTGATCAAGCTTGCTTGATTGACTATGCTGGGTGTGATGAAAGCCTAAAATGTGCAGGTTGTCCGGCCTTACGGTGCCATTTTTGTTTTTATTTGTAGGTATTAACAGGTACAACTTCGAATGGACTCATCAATCCCTCTTCTCACCCCATTCACAAGCTATTCGGAATGGAAGTTGAAGATGATTTAATCTCTGAAGAGACGAGGTCTCTATGAGGTGTCTATTGAACTTGGAAAAGAGTCTTATGAGAATGACTGGCTAAATGACGGTGATAGAGATTTTGGAGAAACATGTCTGGCCCTTTCTCCTAGCTTGTACTACCTTATTATTGGTTCTGCTGAATACCCAAAGGAAGTCTGGACAAAATTGGAAAGAACCTTTGGCAAGCACAATGAGGATCATAATAGTACTTTGGAGATTACAACCAGCACCACAAGAGTTCTTTACTCAAAAGTATCAGCCTCTACTCTCTCTGATGAATTTGTTCAAGATGAAGATGAAGCGGAATCTTCTACACAGTCAATTCGAATTGAAGAAAGTCTCCATGCAGTGACTCCTTCTCCTGATGCTCCAGAAGTTGATGAGATCTATGATATCTCATCTCCTCATATTTATGAAACAAAAGAAGACATTTGAATCTCTGATATTGAAGAAAAATACTGCTGCACTTCCATGCAAACATTCATCGGTGATTTTCCTTTGAATTCTGTGCAAAATTTACCAGTAATTGCTTCCGAAAGTGAAGGGAAATTTGATTTTTCTCCCTCTAATGTTGCTTTTGGTGTGAAAATATGTAAAAACTTGGATATTTTGGAAGAAATATCATATTTTAAGAGTGACACATTTTCTCCCCATGATCTATATCTTCCAGCAAAATCCTGCAGGATTGCATGCACCAAAATTCAGAATTTTGAAGAAAAAGACAACTGTGCATCCACCGTCTCGGTTGGCCATAATTTTGGATCTGATATGAACCTTATTGGATCTGATATGATCTTATTTGGATCTGATCTGATATTTATTGGTTCAAAATTTCAGGTTCATAAACCTTCAGTACTACTTGTAGCTGTTCTCATCAACGGTGTGAAGAAACAAGTATCGCAAGTCTCCTACAAAATTGTTGCCGGGGATTTGATTTCATTTCATAGTTTTGGATCTGTTGTGAACTTATTTAGATCTAATTTACATTCTTATATGATATTATTTTGTTCATATTTTAAAATCCAAGAGCTTTCAGCCATGCTTGTAGCTTCTCTCACCAATTCCAGTGTGAAAAATCAAGTACCGCAGTTCTTCTTCAATTTTGCTGATGGGGATTTGGTGTTAGTTTCCTCATATGAGGTTGATGATATTTTATTTTGTGAATCATTAGATATTTCTGAAGCTATATCATATTATGGAGCTCAAGCATTCGCTCTCCAGAGCCCCAGGGATTCTCTACCTTTGGTCACAAGCTCATCTCCTCACAGAACTAGTAAAGAGGAAGACATTCTGCATCTGCTTGGACACTTGCTCTTAAAAATTGGGGCTGATTTTACCACTCATGGTTTTCTGTTCAATGCTACAACATATCAGTTTCTTGAGTGTTCCACACATGGTTCAAATCCTCAAGAACCTTTGCTCTCTCTTCAGATGATTTCAACTACTCTACATGGGTCCAGTTTTCATCGTGCTGCTGTTTATATTTCTGATTTAGTTGAGTGCATTGTTCTTCTTCCAAAGTGGAAGATTCCTCTAGGCATGTTCATTTAGTTTGGATTCAGAGGTTCACATGCACAGTCTCAGGATGTTGTTGCATAGAAGAACCAATTCTTGATTTACTGCTTAGTTTGAGGGGGGGTATTTTTCCTATGAGGTTGTCCCCATTTCCTTGGTTATATTAAGTAGTTACTTTATTGTACAGGGTGACCTATGGCCTTTGTTTCCGGGGCCCCAACATTTTTATGCATCTATTTTTTCTAACTCTTCCTGAGTATAGCTTAAGGGGCGGTGTTGGAGACATTTACCATCATACACACTCTTTTTGGTCAAATTGGCCTAGTTAAACCACTATCCTAAGTATAATTGACATTAATTGACATTAGTGGAGAATTAATTGCCATCATCCAATAACACCCATGCCTACCTACAGTCAAGGAGGCTAACTTATCCTTACCCTACAGTGAAGGAGGCTAACTTAGCCTTCTCCTACAGTCAAGGAGGCTAACTGGAGCACTACGGGGGTGATTTGAGTGATATTAATGCACCTAATTGCTAACTGGTGGTTACAATCAGTTAAACCAGTTAGTTAAGGTGCCTCCTCTCATAAAATATATTATTTAATGATTATTTATTATTATTTAATGATCTGGAGTCAACAGGGCGCCTCCACAAACTTTTGATGATCAGTTCAGCTTCAGTTAACCTCATTGGGGTTCATTGAAGTCATGGAGCACTAGCACTTGATGGTTGTCTTACTATGACATGTGTTTGATCTCCTTTAGTTGAGATTTAGTCATTTATTGCACTTCGACTTCAGTTAGGGTTTGGTGAGTCAATTAGGGTTTTGGTCAAGTGGTTAACTAAGTGCGATTGAATGGCTAAGAGTTAGTTAAGCTAGACTCACTCATTGATTTCGAATCACCTCCTTAGGTATTCAAATTTCTCACTCATTCAAGCTATTGCTTGACATTGTTATTGTAATCATTCATTGTTTATTGAATATACAGAGAGGAAACCATTCTAGTTTCGATCAACACCATTTCATGAGTATTTGTTGATTATTCTTTCATGAGATTGATTCTTAGTTCCTAGATCATGTGCAAGAATTAATAAGAAATTGAGTATATTGATATGGGTTGGGAGAGAAATGATTGTTTCACATATGGAGTTAGGGTCAAACAAGTAAATTCATATGCTTCCTTTATGGTTGAATCATATGAAAAGAGGTATGAAACTATAGTTAATTAAGTTTGTTCAAACTTGGTATTGATTCTTGCGTACATTATGATCAAGGTGGGAAGGTATGTGAGATATGATTTGAGTTACTATAAGGCAATGACTTGATGTCTTGTGTAAGCCTTGGAAAATGGGATGGAAAATAATGATATAGAAATTTTTTATCACATGTTGTTGATCTTGAAAATGAGGAAAACTTAATGAAACAAATAGATAATCTTTCACAAGATGGCATCAAAATGGTGGACGATAGGGTTGTGAAAACTAATTTGTTTGAGTGTCATGATCTAGTGGTCATATGCAGTTTAGTATGCAATAATATTGTTTCTCCAATGTAAAATAATTTTTGTCCTTTGTGCACATGCCATAAAAAAGAAATACACATGGTTACATATGAAATCAAAATTGAAGAAGGAGATACTATACGTAGTGTTTCTGAATGTTATGCCATGTCAACATAATTTGTCCCATTTATAGGGAAATCATGAAACTACATGGAACTACGGGAACTAATTGCCATTATGGTTCTCCTTGCTTACATGGAACACCATTTTTCTCCATTTCCTCCCAAATTTGAATAAATTTTGTTCTCTCCATGCCTCTAGTGGGATGAACCTTGTCATTATATTGTGCAATTATTTGAATTTCACGAAAATATTCAAAATCGTTCTGATCCTAGAATGGAAAGAAGAATATACAAGCTTGGACATTGAGCCGAGAGTCAACTGTAATTTGCACCACATGTTTTAGTAGGTAGGAATTAGTGAAATACTTAGAAGCTTAATTTATAGGTAAGAACTAACCATGAAAGTGTGTACCTTTTCATCATTTCTTCTATCAATGGGATAATTATTCACAATAGTCATATTTCTACCATATAAGGTTGGTTGAGTGTTTATAATATGCTCATCTAACATTTTTCCCCATCCTTTGTTTGGTTCAAATTTGGGAGGAAATGGAGAAAAATGGTGTTCTCCTTGCTTACATGGAACTACGGGAAATAATTTATCCCATTTAAAGGATGAGGAAGAGAAGTTCATAGGGAGAATAGAAACACATTTGAACATGATAGAATGTGTCTTTTCAATGAGATGAGAGAACAATTTTTCAAGCTTGTTATGAGATCAGAAGTTACTTACCAAAGTTTAGACAAATAAGATTCTTGCCTTCAAATATTAGAAGTCAACTTCATGTTGAATATGATAAGTCAAGAAATCAATTGAATAAGGAAAGTGCAACACAATTGGCATCATGTTTCCATGATATCACTAGTCAACAATTGGAATGACTATTTACGTCATGGTCAAAACAGTCAAAGAAATCATTGATTGCACCACCAACAACAAGTTTGTCCTAATTTGAAATGTTATCTTGTTCAATTTTCATTTTATAGTGTGATGAGTCATAATGTTTTTGTTTAATTATTACTATGTCCTCTCATTTCAATAAATATCTTCCAAGAACAAAACCAATCAACAAATATGGTGAAGAGGATTATCGGGAACCACGTCGCTTTGGAAAGCAAAAGGCATAAAATGGTGTTAAATCAACAAACATCTTTTTCCCTCCAATAGTGAGTATTATATTCATTCAAGTCATTACATAATCACATGTATTAATCAATATAGTTGAGTTGTGGTTGAAGCTACAAATTTTGTTTGAACTCTGACTTTGTCCACCTCACTGATATCAAGAAATGAGCCAAGCCGGAGTGATCAAACAAAACAAATGCAAGGGGAAGTTGATTCTGATACCATAATGACGATTGAAGATAATAACAATAAAACATTTGGTGTTTCATCCTAAACAACAGAGGCATTGGATAAACATGGTGACTCAATTATAGGCAATTACAGGTGCAAATGTCTCCTCATAACCGATGCCTTATTTTTGGGAGAAGCCACATGCTACGAACCTTGTCTTGTATGTTTCGATGCTTCAGTATGTTTCATGCTTTATCTTGTAGATCCATTTGGAAGACATTATGGACTTCCCTTCTGGTCTCCAGACCACCTCCCAGACATCATTCTTCATGATTGACTAATACTCTTCAATCATGGCATCCATCGATGCTTTCTTTTCTATATCTTCCTCATAGTTGGAAGTTTCTTCATCAATGATGTCACAAAGTAGTGCCATGTAGTTGGAGTATGGTATCAGTCCCTTGCTCTCTCTGGAAGTCTCATCCAGAGCACCATATCTCTCTACATATTGTATAAATTCATGTTCTCATGTCGGTATTCTCTTGTGGGAATTATTATCATGAAGTGGATATATATGTCTATGTGGTTCTGTCATGTCATGGTCTTCTTGTATTATCTCTTCCACAATTGTATCTTTGGTTTTGGGAACTCATCTCCCTCTTAATCCCAGATTCTCTACATAGGTCTTTGAACTTTTCTGAAGTAAACTCTCTGCCATTGTCTGATCGTAAAGTCTTGATCTAATTTTTAGTGTGATTCTCTACCAATGCTTTGAATTCCTTGAACTTATTGAAAAATTTATATTTGTTTTTCAAGAAATAAATCTAGGTTTTACGAGAATAATCATCTATAAAAGAAACATAGTATGCATACTCGCTTAAGGAGTTAGATGACATGGGGCCACACACATCTAAGTGGGTTATCTCCAATTTTTTTTTCTTGCTTTCATTGATAGGAAATGGTTTATTTATATTATTCCCTTACACACATATTTTTCATTAGAGGAATTTTGAGGTCTAAAATGGGCCTCCTAAGGAAAGTAATAAAATAATAGTTAAAATAATAAAATAATATTTATTAATTTTGGAGTAAAAAAGAAAAAACTACTTTTTGTGTTCGTATTTTCAACATATCTCCTTGTGTTTTTACTCAAATTTCGATTGGGAGAGCTCGTTGGATGCGGAATTTGATTCCACATCCAACGAGTACCCACACTGCATATGTTTGATGGACTCCGCTACCCCAAAATCAAGAAATACCTGAAAAATGTGATGATGATGTCATCATCACATTTTTCAGGTATTTCTTGCTTTTGGGGTAGCGGGGTCCATCAAACGTATGCAGTGTGGGTACTTTTTGGATGCGGAATCAAATTCCGCATCCAACAAGCTCTCATGTTCGAAATTTGAGTAAAAACACAGGGATATATGTCGAAAATACGAAAAAAAAAGTAGTTTTTTTAATGACAAATTTGTTAATTCAACCATTATGGTTGACTCATTTTATTGGAATTCTATTGGTTCTTAAATTCCAACTCACAAGAACTTATTGTTGGCACATTTTCTTATAAGGCCCATTTTAGACCCCAAATTTCCTCTAATGCAAATGCCTTCATGTTTTTCTTGTATATTGGGTAGACATGATATTGCTTTACTTGCAATTGGTACTACTCTATAGTGTACATGTGCAAGCCTTAGGTTGCATAGTTCGTCTGGTTCCATAGAGTCATGAACCAAGGATTTTTCTGGTTCTCCCTTCAACTTGTACAAGCCTCCCTCTTGTTTCAATCCATCTTAGCATGAGAAACTAGGGCTTGGTCATCATCAACTCCCATCTTCTCTTCTCTTGACACTAAATGAGCTTCTTCTTGAGTGCATTCCTCCCATAATATGTTGAACTTGATTAGCTTATTTCTAGGCACAAATCCCTTGAATGAATGAGTCCCATGATCTTGGGAGACCATATAAGGTAGTCATCATGATCTCTCTTTCTTCAACATTTTCTTTAATGGCCTCTAGTTGATCCTTTATTTGAGAAACCCTTGTGAAGTAAGTCTGGTGGCTTCTAAGTGTTGTATCTTCACATTCTTGAGTTGATTTCTCATGGTAATTTTTCTAGTTGATGGTCTTCCCTTTGAATAGTTTGATTAAGGTATCAAACATATTCTTGGGGTCCTTAATGATGAGACATGTCGAATGAGATGATATTTGATTGAGTTTGCAATGATCATGTTGTCTCTTATCATGTTCTTCTTGTAAGTATCCTTGGCCTCTTCTCCCTTTAGTTATGGAACCTCCTCAGTGACATACTTGTCCAAGTCATTCTTTAAGAGAGATTCTACACTTCCATGCTTGGAAGTTGTTAGCAGCTTCAAGCTTGTCCTCAAGCTTGGTATGATTCAACATATTGATATGAGAATCTCAAATCAAAATAGTAAAGAGATAGATATTTCCAATTTGAGATGCGCAAACTACTTCTTGAACTGGATAGCTTAGGGTTCCATTAGAGGAAATTTCAATTTAAAATGGGCCTTCCAAAAATAATACAAATTCCATGTCATCATGTATTAGCCAATCAAAATGCTTTAAAATTCAAAAAGGGAGCACCTCTTAAACAATTTTTTAATATAAATTTGGGGATAGGTATCATAAAAACAACTACTTTTTTTGTTCGTATTTTCAACATATCTCCTTGTGTATTTACTCAAATTTCGATCGGGAAAGCTCGTTGGATGCGGAATTAAATTCCTCATCCAACGGGTACCCACTCGGCATACTTTTTAAGTGCCCCGCTACCCCAAAAACAAGAAATAACTGAAAAAATGTGATGATGACATAAATTCCACATCCAACGAGTACCCACTCGGCATACTTTTTATGTGCCCCGCTACCCCAAAAACAAGAAATACCTGAAAAAATGTGATGATGATGTCATCATCACAGTTTTTCAGGTATTTCTTGTTTTTGGGGTAGCGAGGCACATAAAAAGTATGCCGAGTGGGTACTCATTGGATGCGAAATTTAATTCCACATCCAACGAGCTCTCCTGATCAAAATTTGAGTAAAAACACAGGGAGATATGTCGAAAATACGAACATAAAAGTAGTTTTTTCTTTTCTTCCTCCAAAATTAATAAATATTATTTTATTAATTTTCCTTAGGAGGCCCATTTTGAGTTGAAATTTCCTCTAATGAATAGAGCAACCCTAAATTTTCAAACATGGAATTTTGAAATTCTATCTGGGTAGAAAGATGTGCCTCCTTGAGGCGAGTTTCCTAGTGTAATGTTTCCATTCAAATAATTGGTTAGGAGGAAAATTCCATCAATCTTACTAGTTCCCTAGGTTGGGTGGAAACATTGGGAAGTTAATAAGGGAGCTAATAAATGGTGTTTATACATTAGAAGGAATAAATATTTATTTAATGGAGTTAATTAAATGAATGCAAGTGAAAAATGAAATGGCTATGGAGAATAAAGACACATGGAGACTATGGGGCCCACTCAAGCTAAAATTCCTATGTTAAATGGCATCCTCCTCTTGCAATATCAAATATATGGGAAGCCTAATGTTTTTGCATGGATTATAACGTTAATATACTTGTCCATATACTTCATAGGTTGAATTTGGGATGAATTGTAAGTTACATGGGGAGAGGAAGAGCCAAATACGAGTTTCATGGACACTTGGCTAGATTCCCCTTACATTTATGACATCTATGACACTAATGATGGAGATTCGATGATAGTTATGACACAAGTTAGATCTGAAGGCTGAAATATGACATATCAGGCCTAAATAGATAATCTCAGAGGGCACTCATGGGAGTTGGAGAAGGCCAAGAGGCTCCTACTCGAATTTGGGAGAAGAGGGAAGGTGAAGAGAGAGGCCACATGGCATAGCATGAGCAGCCACACCAATTCGAATTTCATTTCATTTATGGATGGATTTGGAAGCTTATAATACCAATTATTTTTATAAAATTTAGGGATAATCCATGAGAAGGCCCTTTTGATCATTTGTGAAAATTGTTATTGTGAAGAGAGAGAGCTAGTGGATGACTAGTTCATGCCTTAGCCAATTTCGAGGGTGAAAGATTCCCATCCTAGTTGGTGTTTGGAGAGGAAAATCAGGTGTTTCAAAGAGATTCAATGGATTCATAAATTACAGATTCAAGCTATGGAAGCTCGTGGACCTATCTAGTTCAGCTTGTTCTTCCTTTCATCTTAAGTTTTCTCACCATATTTCAGCTCTATGGAGTGAGGCGCACTTGGTGAGCTATTCATCTCCTTGAGGGAGATTATCTTTCTCCATTATTTTTTATTCTGATGTAAATGCTCTTATATTTAATTTCATAAATATCTCCTATCAAAAGACCAAGAAATCCCATGTATTATTGCACAATAATGAAGAAACAATGTTATTTACCCACTACCCTATTGTAAACTCTTGTAATCTTGATGGATTCGAATGGATGTATACAATATTGATGATTTATGAATGAATGGACCTTAATTAAAGTATATTATGTGTTTCATGTTCAGTAACTAAGAATTTGTGGCCATTGGGTCGAATTTCACAGCAATTGGAGCAAACTACACCTCATTTCGCCAAGAGTCCAAAACTAGTTTTTAATATATGATTGAAAGAAGTGATAACAGCCATGGGAGGTCGATTGGTTATGAATATGAGTATATAATAATGAATTATACACATACCCTTCTTTAATTTAAGAATTATAGTGTGTTTCTGCATATTTTGGAAGTCATTTCTACCACTTACCCCGGGGGGGATTTGAGCCCAAAATTGCGAGTAAAATCATCTATCTTGTTCATAATTTAGTACAGACTTGAAGAAGTGATTGGAGGCCCATAATACATACCTGAACATAATAATTAAGTTATTATATCATTCATACACCTTCTCTGGATATTTGGGAGCAATTGGGCTGATTTGGACACCAAGACACTAAAACTAGTCAAGAGCCAAAATTGTGAAAAAAATGGAAATTTGGGAATTTTGGTAAAACTTTAAAAAAGGGACATTACAAGTGGTATCAGAGCATGGTTTTGGAACCTAATGGTTTTAACAAGGAGTAAAATAAATAACCCACCACCCTTAGAATCTGAATTGGAAGGTGTTCGGCTTGTAGAAGAAGAACTAGAAGAAAAAAATGTACCTTTGACTAAAGTTATGGCTCACGAGGGAGAAGAATACACTAAGGAGAAAATGGAGTATATCAAACTTATAAAACCAATATTTGAAGAAATATATAAGGACATGACCCAACATATGGTATACATGACTCAAGAGATAGCAAAAGGATTTGAATTGATGGCCATTCAAATGGAAAGCAAAGGGATAATAGGAGATAGTGGTAGTTCACAATCAGTAGAAAAGAAGACAATGGATGAGCACATTTTCTCATGAACAGGACCTCATAATAGACCCCATGAATTTCATATCACACCAAGGCCTACTGCACCTAAATTTCTTATTCCCAAAGAAGAGACTAACATTCAATTTGAAATTGATACAATAACAAAAGAATGTGCTAAATTGGATGAAGAGTGTAGGAGAAGTATAACATTTGAGCAATAATTCACCATGGAAAACAAAATTAGAAAGAAGGAAGACAATAAATCTCTAAAAAAAAACAAATAATTGAATTGTGCCACATGTAAAGTGCCACTTCCTACTTTTGATGGTTCATCTCAAAGTTCTACTAACACTTGGGTGCAAAAATTGGATGTGTATTTTCAGCTGAATCCAATGGTGGATGAAGATGCTTTAAAAATGGCTATTTTGCACTTGGATGGAGATGAAAATGAATGGTGGTTCCATGGAATATAAACCTTGGTTCATGTTAATGTTAAAACATATGGGGAATTTGTTGACATGGTATTAGAAAGGTTTTAGCAAAAAGATCCAAAATTGTCTTTCAAAGAACTAGCACAACTGAAGCAGGTAGGGACTCCTATTGAGTATATGTTGGAATTCCAAAGATTATTAGTTAAGGTGGATAATGTATATATTGGAAGGTTAGTATTTCTATTTACTCAAGGTTTGGTAGAACCCTTAAAAGGTTTGTTCAAATCCCACAAGCCTACTAACTTAAATGATACAATGAGCTTGACTAGAGATCTTCAAAATGTGCTTCCTGGAACAAGATTTCATCCCAAGCCTAACTTCATATTTGAAAGAAAGCCTTGGGAAAAGGATGCACCTAATAATAAGTTTTGGCAAAGAGATACATATGAAAATAATAATAAATAAGGACAAAATAGGGATAAAATTTGAAGGAAATAATTGTGCTTCACATGCTTCCAACCATGGACACTGGGGCATAAATGTGGTAAAGGAAAAGCTCAATACATAGAAGGATTTTATGATAATGATGAGTATGAAGGGGGTATGGATGAAGAAGGGAACATTTAAGATAAAGAGGAGGCATATGAGACAATATATGAAGAATAAAAACAAGAAGAAAACCAGTCTTCACCTGACAAAGCAAGAATGGCGGTACTTTCAACGGTGCCTCACTATCACACCATTCGAGGCAAGGGTGTGGTATTGGGACAAAGAGATTAAATTTTGGTAGATGGGGGGGTTACACATAATTTCATTGATGCAGAGATGGTGGAGAAAATAAATATACCAAGTGAGCCATTCGATGGCTTCACAGTTTTCATTCCAGGTCACAACACAATGCAATGCAACACATGGGTTCCAAAGCTGCATGTCACCATAGGTAACTATACTTTTGTTGATAGTTTTTATGTGGTTTATGCTGCTGATACTAATGTAGTATTGGGAGTGAAATGGATGTATTCTATAGGATATAATTCAATAAATTATCAAATTCCTGAAATGAAATTTCAATATTCAACAGGTGTACTAAGGGTTGTGAGAGGGTAGCACACTTACCCAAAACAGGTAGTAAATTGAAATAGTATGAGATCTATATTGTGGAATGGTTATATAGAATTGGATGTTGAATGTTATATCACCTCTCCCAAGCCAAAAATAATAGTTTTTAAACACCCAAAGGAGATAGAGACACTTTTGCACAAATATGAATTTTTTTTCAAAGATCTTCCACATGGTAGACCACCTAATAGGGGGTTGAGCATAACATTGTTTTGGAGGAGGGTACTTCACCCGTTTAGATACCACCATATAGACATCTCAAGAATTTTATATATGAGATTGATAAGGCCATTCAAGAACTCTTATAGTTGGGACTCATTATACCAAGCTCTAGCCCTTATGCTTCTTCAATAGTGTTGGTAAATAAAAAAGATGGAACTTTGAGGATGTGTATACACTTTAGAGATTTGAAAAAGAATACCACCAAGAATAGATATCCTATTCCTAGGATTGATGAGCTCATGGATGAGCTATTTGGAGCTAATTAATTTTCCAAAATTGAACTTAGATCTGGTTATCACCAAATTCAGAGGAAGGAGGAAGATGTGCAAAAGATTGATTTTCAATGTCATTATGGTCACTTTGAGTTTCTTGTTATGCCATTTGGGTTGATTAATGCTCCATCTACATTTCAGGCATGCATGAATATAATATTTTGCAAGAATATTAGAAGGTTTGTTTTAGACTTCTTTGATGATATTCTCATTTACAGTAACACTTGGGAAGAGCACTTGCAACACCTAGGCATTGTGTCGAAAAATTTGCAAGAATAGTCTTTGTATGTTAATATGTCTAAATGTGAACTTGGGATGAAAGAAATATTATATCTTGGGAACATTATTGGGAAATATGGAGTAAAAGTTCACATGGAAAAGATCAAGGCTATCTTAGAATGGCCATCACCAAAAAACATCACAGAATTAAGAGACTTCATTGGAATATGTACATACTACAAGAAGTTTGTGAAAGGGTTCTCCAAGTTGACTTCTCCACTCTATGATTTGACTAAGGACGATTTCATATATGTGGTAGTGGATAGATTGACTAGCTTTTAAAAGACAATTTGCAGGTTTCCCAAAATCAGCAAAAACAATATTCTGATAAACATAGAGAGGAAATGACCTTTTAGGTTGATGATTTAGTGTATTTGAGGTTGCATCCATACAAACAAATATCTCTCAAAAGGAATGGAGCAGAAAATCTAAAGCCAAGATACTATCGGCCCTACAAGATGATCCAGAAGATTGGAGAAGTAGCATCTGAGTTGGAACTTCCGGAAGGGAGTAAAATTCATAATGTATTTCATGTTTCTTGTCTCAAGAAAGATATTGGTAAGAAAATTTTAATTTAAGATACACTCCCTCCTTTGGATGATGAAGGACAACTCACACTTATTCCGGAAAAGGTTTTGAAGATAAGGGAGAGAAGATTGAGGAGCAGAACAATCAAAGAATACTTGGTGGAATTGAAGTATCTACCAAGTGAAGATGCCACATGGGAAGAGGAGAATATTTTGCAGCATAAAAATATGAAATTTCTTGAGGACAAGAAATATTGGGTGGGGAGGACTGTAATGTCCCCATTCAAATAATTGTAGAGCAAGAAAATTCCATCAATCCTACTAGTTCCCTAGGTTGGGTGGAAACATTGGGAAGTTAATAAGGGAGATAATAAATGGTGTTTGGAAATTAGAAGGAATAAATATTTATTTAATGGATTTAATTAAATGAATGCAAGTGAAAAATTAAATGGCTATGGAGAATGGAGACACATGGAGACTATGGAACCCACTTAAGCTAGAACTCCTATGTTAAATGGCATCCTCCTCTTACAATCTTGAATCTCTGAGAATCCTAATGTTTTTGGGTGGATTATAAGGTTAATATACTTGTACATATACTTCATAGGTCAAATTTTGGATGAATTTTAACTTACATGGGGAGAGGAAGAGCCAAATGGGAGTTTCATGGACACTTGGATAGATTCCCGTTACATTTATGACATCTATGACACCAATGATGGACATTATATGAAATTTATGACACAATTCAGATATGAAGGATGAAATCTAACATATTTGACATTTCAGGCCTGAATAGATCATCATAGAGGGCGCTCATGGGAGTTGTAGAAGGCCAAGAGGCTCCTACTCGAATTTGGGAGAAGAGAAAAGGTGAAGAAAGAGGCCACATGGAATAGCATGGGAAGCCACACCAATTCGACTTGGATTTGGAACCTTAGAAGATCAATACTGTTTATAAAATTCAGGGATCAGCCATGAGAAGGCCCTTTTGTTCATTTGTGAAAATTGTTATTGTGAAGAGAGAGAGCTAGTGGATGACTAGTTCATGCCTTAGCCAATTTCGAGGGTGAAATATTCCCATCCTAGTTGGTGTTTGGAGAGGACACTCAAGTATTTCAAGGAGCTTAAATGGATTCATAAGTTACAAGTGCGAGCTACAACATCTCATGAACATATCCAGTTCAGCTTGTTCTTTCTTTCATCTCAATTTTTCTCACCATAATTCAGCTCTATGGAGTGAGGTGCACTTGGTGAGATATTCATCTCTTTAAGGGAGTTTCTCTTAATCCAATATTTTTTATTATGATGTAAATGATATTATATTTAAGTTCAGAAATATCTCAGTTCTAAAGGCCAATAAATATCTTGTATTATTGCTCAATAATGAAGAAACAGTGCCATTTCTCCACTACCTTGTTGTAAAGTTGTAAACTCTTGTAATCTTGATGGATTCGAATGGATGTATAAAATATTGATGATTTATGAATGAATGGAATTTAATTAAAGTATATTATGGGTTTCATATTCAATCAATGATAATTTGTGGCGATTGGGTCAAATTTCATAGTAATTGGAGCAAACTACACCTCATTTACACAAGGGTCCAAAACTAGTTTTTTTATATCTGATTGAAAGAAGTGATAACAACCATGGGAGGTCGATTGGTTATGAATGTGAGTATATTATAATGTATTATACACATACCCTTATTCAATTTAAGAATTCAAGTGGGTTTCTACACATTTGGAAATCCATTTCTACCACTTACCCCGGGGGGAATTTGAGCCCAAAATTGCCAGTAAAACCATCTATCTTGTTCAGAATTTAGTAAAGACTTGCAGAAGTGATTGGAGGGCCATAATAAATCCATTAACATAATAATTAATTTATTCTATCATTCATACAGTTTTTCTAAATATTTGGTAGCAATTGGGCTGATTTGGAGACCAAGACACTAAAACTAGTCAAGAGCCAAAATTGTGAAAAATGGAAAATTGGGCATTTTGGTAAAAAATTAAAAAGGGACATTACACCTAGTGAGGTAATTTTGAAAATTATGTGGATATAGGGTCCAAAAACTTGATTCCCTAGTTCCTTCTTGCAGTGTCCCGCAGTACAAAATTGAAACTTCTTCAATCTGGAATCTTTCTCCACCAAAAGATGCGCCTCCTTGAAGAGAGTTAGCCTAACCCTCTTTTTTGGAAAGTTTTTGGAGAAAAATGTTAGAACTTGGAATCCCTAGTTTCTACAACTACACAATGTCTTCTTTCAGGTGGCTCTAATACCATGTTAGATTTTGTACATTAATTCAAATATGTTAGATCTTTAATCTAATGCACTATGATCACTGAGAGATATACAAGCACAACACAAAATAGAAACACATATTTTATCTTGGGAAAACTAGAAGGGAGAAAACCCAACAAATTTTTTTGTAGATATTTGTCACTTAGTACAATGTCAAAAAAATATAGAAAACCCAAAGATAAGATGACTTATGCAACTTTTTCTTCTTCTACCCCTACAATCTTGTCTTTCTCTTTCTTGGAGTGAACTTGGTTGAGCTTTTTGTGTGTATAAATGAGGGAGAGTGCCTCCCTATTTATATTCTTCGGTTGAGTGACCTCTTGCCCCAATAGGGTCGAATTCTCGACTCGACTGGGATCACTTCTCCTAGGGAGAATCAAAAATACATTTTATAATTCTTCTTTTGGGGACTATTACCCTGACATACAATGAAGGTTTTATCTCGATATTATTACATGACTAATATAATACTAAAATCTACAAATGGAGGAAAACGTATTTAACGGAGGTACAACAATAGTAATATAATAATAAAATAATAACACAACAAAATGAACAATATATTCTAAAGTTACATTTGCAACAACAATACCACTACAAACCTTCATTGGACAATGTACAAATGAATATATTTAATTACATATAGATATACATATATGAAACAAAAGTTTTTCTTTTACAATCCTCGACACTTTCTCAAACATTGCAATTAAAACATATTTTCCCATCTGATAAATTCCCTTCATCCAACTAATTTTCACCGTTGAGCCACCTAGAACATGAAGTAGAGAGACATTATGCTCAACAATAATATTTAAAAAAAAATTAACACCAAAAATTCTACATAATTATTAGACCCACTTTGAGTTGAAAAAATGAGCATTGGATAGATGAAGAAGACCCCAAGCCCACAAAGTGTGGGGGAGCCTTGGATCACCCCATTGAAATACTCCCAAGCAGTTGACCTATCAAAGTAGACATCAACAATTTGTATTTAATGCTTTTTCTTTATATTCTTATTGACTCCTTAAAAAATGGAGCATCCTTGTAAAGAGCATTCAAAATAAGGGAACAAATTTGTTCTAAAAAAAGGTTGAATCCTAAGACAACGATATGCCCCTAGAAAAAATGTATGGCATTTCCCTAAAGGGATTTAACTCTTCCTATCATACCAATTCTTTATACAATATTCAAATGTTCCTCCTTGCCGAAAAATATTACAACCTATTAAAGCTTGCAACTATGACCAAACAATCATAGTATATAGGATTTTTATCAACAAAACAATAGTTGTTCCCTTATCTTGTTCGTAGAAAAAACATTGCTTCAACCCTTACCACATCCTTCTTCTAAAAGAATTCCATGTAAAAATATTGTTTCTCAATGCCAACCGTAAAAATATTTAAGTCTTCAAGAGGTTCCTAGTCTTCCATAGAGATTTCCACCACTAGATTTTTTCACTTTTTGTTCAGTTTGAAAACGTTGCTTTAACTACTAATTTTGTTGTATAGTTCTACAAGATAGATTTTTGGAGCAATTTAGCTCATCCTCTTCTTCTATTTTCTAACATATTGCTCTTGACAATCCTCCTAACATAATCATTCAACTTTTCAATTAAATTCCCTTCCAATCCCAACACATTATAAGTCATCCAACCTTAATGCCATAAGGATTTATTCGATGGATCAACAAGTTGAGATGAAACAAAAAACCTTGTACCTTGAAAATGAGCAATAAGCTTATCTAGATGTCTAAAGTAATTAATACTTCCAACAAAAAGGTGAGATCCTATCATAACATTTACCACATTACATATCTTCCACACAATCTAGTTTACCACTAAAGGAAAAGCCAACAATTATGTTTTTCACATAATTGATCCATTTTGAAAAGAATTCCTTAGCCTCCTTATCCGTTTACCAAAGATAAAGATATATTTTATGTACTTCTAAATCATTATAGATTTCCATAAACTTTAATCAATAAGTAACCTCCACACTTCTTGCAAGAAGGCCCTTGCCAAAATAATGTATATTATTGAGAAATCTATTTTTCCTTATTTCTTGACCATGAGAATTTGAAGCATTTCCCGTAATGGTCTCTAAAACCTCTTTAGGGATGTAAGCCAAGAAATGTCAATAAAATTATATTGCATCAAAAGCATATTTGACTAGAATCAATCTAGCTCCACAAGATAGTCATCTATTACATCATAGAGTAAATCTAGTATCAATCTTGTCATTTAGCTAAGTCCCATCCTTTTTCCCATAATCATTTGGTTTCAAAAGGAACCCCAAGTATTTTACCCCTTCCCAAATATCAAGTTTTGTAAAAGGAAGTAGGTCTTAAATATGTCCCTCCTCATCTTCTTCTATCCCACTCAAGGGCATTGAAGAATCCTAAGTGTTAATCTCCATCCTCGTTCCCATGTTGTAACTTTCTAAAATTCCTTTTAACTTTGTGACATCCTTGAGGAAGCCTTCACGAAAAAAAAAAATCATCAAAAAACAAGGTGTGTCAAATAGAAATCTCCCTTCCCTTCAAAGATGACCTTACTCACACCTTCAACTATTAAGAGAAAAAGAATCACCGACAATAGGAATCCTTGTCCTCGACCCCTAGTAGAGTGAAGAAATTTCAAGCAAACCCAATTATTAGTGTTGTGCAAAAGACTAAACTCACGCACCCCCATATTCAAATTACCCCCCTAAACATTACATCATATATGTAGAAGTTAACCTTAAATACATCCAACTACCTATGAGATAAGATTTAAACAAATCTAGTTTCACTACCATAGCTGGAAGTTTCTTAGTTTTATTGAGTGGCGCCCTTCCTGTGTCAATCCAAGGGCATCATGTATCTCTCTATCGTTGAGGAACACAAAATATTCATATGAGATACATTCTAGAAAAAAAACATTCTAGTAGCTATTATATTTGAAATGATTTTATATAACTAGTTATATAAAGAAATTGCTCTAAATTCATCAAAGGACAACGACTTATTCTTCTTAAGAATCAAGACTACGAAGGTTGGACTTATGGCCATTGGATTTTTCCTTGAAAAACTAGTTTTAAAATTTGTACAAAGGCAAGTCATTTTCCATATTTTGATGCCTAGGGGTGGAAAGACAATTAATGAGGTCCCTGGTCACTTTATTAAACCGAGAAGGCATGGTTATAATTTTTAAATGGCTTTATGAGAAATAAAGTGGGTGAATAATTAAAAAGGCTCATTTGTATATAAATGAAAAAGTGCATCCATTTCCATTTAATGAGTTATCATGAGCATTTAATGTGGGCCCAAGATCTCACTAAGTCAAGATTTAATTTTGACCATTGATATAGAGAAAGGTAGTTACCTTGAACAAAACTAGGGAAAAACATCATTTCTAATTCTTTATTTCACCAAGGGATTTGGAAAAAATGAGAGCAAGAGAAGTTGACCTCATTGAGGAAGATGAATTTGTGAGAGATGAAACCAGCATGCATTCCAAGAAGAGAAACTGTCTCAATTTTCAAGAGAACTTGGGAACAAATTTCAAGGAATCGAGCAACTATCCACAGTGAGCCTAGCATGTTCTTCTATAACCGTACCGTAGTGTTGAGTTGGCACATAGTTCGAGTAGGGAATTTTTTCACTCTTTTCAGGCTGCCTCAAATTTCTAAACAATATTACAACAACATTGAATTCATAACGTACACCTACATGATGCACACATTTGAAGGTTGAGTTAAGCATTAAAATAGAGGAAGTAATTTGTTTTGATAGTGGACACATTTATCCAAGAAAATATTGATTTTTGACAGTACGTACAATGCTGAGAAGGCACATAAAACAAGGTTGTTTGGGCATGGAAAATGAGGTTGCTACAACACTAGTTTTGAGGCAAATTTGATAGTCTTTCAGAGTTGAGGTAAGTTGATTTGTCGTATTCAATTACTATTGTACATTTATTTTCTGAGAAAGAAAAATAAAATTACTCTATCTAATCAAGATTTCCCTTTGAGTTTTTTCTTGAGGCAAGTTTGGCTAAAAATATGACTGTTCATTTTTATGGTGTTGTTGTCTTTTATTTCCTGTCACTAAAAAGTTTGAAATTTTTTTCAAGTGTTTCATTTACTGTATTTTTTGTGAGAAGAAAACTCTAACTTGTAGCCAAAATCAATATTTGGGTTGGGCATTAAACAATATGCATAATTGAAACTTGAAACCAAGTTGGGAACACAAAACCTTTCATTCTTCACTACCCTTAGAAGATCCCCCTCCATGAAATCATAGAAGACAAGGAAGAACTCCATTGTACATGCCTTCAAGGCTAAACTTTTGTCCTTTTGAATTGAATCAAATCTACTTTAAGTTCTTCCTTGGTTACCTCTTCCCTCAACATTTCATTTACTAAAACCACAAAACTTGGGAAAAATGTTGTAAGATACAATATTTCTTCTAAACTAACCATGTATGGCTCTTTGAATGATCTTTGGATGTGATACTCCCCCAATTATGTTAAGACAAAAAAACTTCCTCTACTTCCGTCGTCCCTTTGTAATTCCTTTAAGTGTTGATATTCCTTCTAATGGTTGACAAAATTATGAAATAATTTTGAATTTTCATCTCCTTTTTCCAATGATATTACCTTACTTTTTCATTCCATAAAGCTTCCATGAATCCCAACATCTCTTTTTCCCTTTTTTTCAAGATCTTCGGCCTTTATTTGGACTTTACAATGAACGATCCCGCCAATTCATCCTTATGTAGTTATGTTATCTCCCATTCCACTATTAGTATTCCTTGATCTTGGTTGTTGAATTTATTATGATCCCAATTTGATGCTACGGCCTTAAGTTTCTTCAAGCTTGATGCAACATTATCTCTCTTTTCCTTTTTTCCTAGCAATTTATCTTTTTTGGACTTTACAATGAATCAGCCTACCAATTCATCCTCATATATTTATGTTATCCTTTTCCACTATTAGTATACCTTGATCTTGGTTGTTGAATTTATTATGAGCCCAATTTGATATAATGGCCTTAAGTTTCTTCAAGATTGATGCGAACTAAAAGCATGCAAATTCTCTTCTATTCTCGTTGTACCTTTGCCACTACCATGACAAGTTACTGAAAATTTTCTTCCTCTAACTAAGAGGAGACAACCTAAAGGGGATTGAAGGCTTTTCCTCTTTATCAATCTAAATCAATTTTGGGAGGTGCTTAAATTCCCGTCCAATTTCCACTTAAGATCTAATCCCTTCTTCATCAACCATTATTGCTTCAAAAACAAAGAATCTCTCCAATCATTTAAAGATGTTATTCTCCAACCTTGCTTTTCATCCATGTCAACCCTAGTTTTATTGGCTCCACATCGACTAGACCAACCATCTCTATCTTATTCAAGAAGTAATAAATTTGGGGAAACAATATCAGTCATCATCACCCCCCCTTCCATTCCCTCCCACCCCCCACCTAGATTTAATATTTCTCAACCCACCCATTTCTATATGCTTCAGTTTGTCCTTTGCCTCTAATACTTTCACTTCTTAACTTTGAAGTATTTTTTAAACAACATAATTGTTCAGAAAATTTCAAGAAGTAATTAGTCTTGAACCAATCATTTGTGACATGTCCATAAGAGTGACACCACAAGTACCTAAAAGGAACTTTTACACACTCTATTGTTTCATTATATCACCTTCTACCAATTTTGATATCATTTTTTTCTAGAATCGCCTCTCAAGTAAAGGTTGACCAACATTGCACTACTATTTCTTATGACAAACATAAGAAATATTTATCCACATGTACATAGGACCCTAGACAATTGATTTCTTTTCTTGAAAAATAGAACCCCAAACACTCCACAATTTAATTGAATATTTTACATTACAATAGATCTAAAGGAAGACCCAAAAGTTTCACATTTATAAATTGGGTTGAATGCAATTCTACAAACAAGTAAGAACACAAAGACCACTTCCCAGTGGTGAAAATTAAGGGACCCCAAATCCATTTTTGATCTAAAATCATCAATGCATATTTACTATATTTGACAGTAAAACCTAACCATCCACTGAATATGAAATGGAACCAAGAGTTGTCGCCTAAAATAGGCCCCTAAACCTTTGCCACCCAAAGCCCTACCCACTATTTTGAGACCTTTCTTTCTAAAGAACCTTCCAATGATATTCTCCTTCTATTTCAAGGCCCTATTCCATAAGGATGTCTTCAACTAAAACAAGATTTACTTTCTTCTCCTTTATTTTAACTACTTTCTCTCTTTTCCCGAGTGTAAAGGATTTTGAGTATTTTGAGACATGAACATAATTGATCAATACTAACAATTCAATCTTCACCAAGCATTGATGTACAAACCCATGATTAGATCTTAAGTTCGCATCCATTCTACCATAACAAAATTTCTTCAAGTTATTTGTAACCTGTGTTAATCGAGCTCTAAAAACCATAACTTTGTATTTTTAGTTTTATGCACAACTGGAGCACCTTTCACAATATGTATTAACTATAAAAATGAATAATTAATTTTTCTTTGTTCTCGATGCACTTTATCCTTCCAACCTAAGTACAACATTGATCTCATCATTGCTCTCATTACAAATTTGTGTTCTCAACAACAAGCCCTTCCAATTGTGTCTGTTTTGGGTTGTTAAAAACTACTTTGAAAAAATGAACTTCCCAATGAAAAAAATCTTACACTCCTCCATCGAATCTGTCATATAATCAACCATATCGACTTCAAAATCCATCATCCCTCCCTACCATCCATACTAAATTGTTGTTAAACTAGCAACAACAAGGAAGGTCTTCCTGCATGCATGTGTTCTTGCATGCAGAAGTCTTAAATTAGGAAGCCAATTGTATTTAATTAGTTTTCCTAAAATAATTAAAGTGATCTAACTGTTTATTGAATTTAAGTGAAAGTGAAATTAGGGTTTTCGCTTTACCTAAAGTTATAAAAAAGAGATCAATTGGTGGAGATGACAGTTGCATTTCGACAGAGACAAAGGAAGAAGTGTGAGAGAGAGAATTTTGGCGAAAAAAAACAAAAAAGAACAAACTTAAAAAGACAACCCTAAATTGCAGAGGAGAGAGACAAGAGACTTTGGAAGAGGCACACCATACAACACCAGCAACAACACCGTACAACAACAAGCTCCCTTGGAAATTGTGTCATCTCATAGGTATTTCTCAATGATTTTTGAGTGTTTTGATTTTGCCATATAGGGCATAAATCAATTTTTTGATATTGTAAAAGCTTTGTATGTTCTCAATAAAAATATCCTCTCATATTGCTGCACCGATTTTCTCATATTGGGTTTTGTGTGGGGGTTTCTACGCAAAAATATTGTGTTGTTTCTATTGATGTGATTGATGTTGTAAATGGTTCTCAGTTTTATATTCTGCTTCATACTGTAAAGAAGTTCATGTGTGGTTATTTGATTTAAAGTAAAATATATTGTTTTAGCCCTAGTTGTGCTTTAAAGGAAAAAATTACATGGTATCAGAGCTCTGGTGAGATAAAACTGTGATATTTGTAGCAAACATGATATATCAGGGGCAAATTTATTGAAGACACAAACTTAGATTGGAGATCTGGGGTTTGACAGGTACACTTGAGTATGGTCATGTAATTGAGAGTTGAGGATAGACTCCAAGGGGCACAAACTTTTCCTACATGGAAAGAAATGATCACAAGGATCCTGGATGTCAATGATGCAGAGGAGCACATTGACTCCACAAAAGTTGCACCCATAGATCTGACATATCTGATAGATTGGAAGAAAATTATTTCAGGAGCAATGTTGATTATCATGGATGGAGTGAAGGACCATATAGTCCCCCATTTTTCCAAGAAGAAGACTACAGCAGAGATGTGGACAGCTTTGGAGAGTCTATACCAAAGCAATAACGAGAACCGAAACATTGTGCTGCAAGAGAGGATGCACAACACCAAGACGGGAAAGGGAGAAGGAGTAGTGCCTTACTCACGAGGCTCACACAGATCATGGATGAGTTTGGAGTTGTTGGCTCTATGACAGTGGATGAGGAGCTAGTTTGGATGGCCCTGAATGGATTCTCTAAGACATGGGACACCTTCGTGAAAGGTGTGGTGGCTAGGGAGAAGCTCCCTGATTGACATAGATTGTGGGATGAATTTGTGCAGAAGGAGACCCGCATGGGTCAAGGATCGGGCTCATCCAGTAGTACCCCACAAATTGTGGATGAGGAGGCTCAATCCCTTACAGGGAAGAGCAAGGGTAAGGAAAAGAGGAAGAAGGATGGTAAGAAGAACCTTGACAAATCAAAGGTCAAGTGTTTTATCTGCCATAGGAAGAGACACTTTTCCTCCCAATTCCTAGACAGGAAGAAGAAGAGTAACACTCAAATGGATGGATCTGCAGAGGTGGATGAGTTTAGCAGAAACTTCAATGAGGAGTTTTGCTTGATAGCTTACATGACAAGCACCATAAGGAGCAGTATATGGTACATAGATAGTGGAGCATCTAGTCATATGACTGGACATAAGAGATTCTTCATAGACTTGTAGGAGGGTGGAATAGGGATGCACGTTAAGTTGGGTGATGATGTGCGGTATCAAGCACATGGATTTGGAACTATTTCGTTTTAGAGGGATTTTGGAAAGCCACTTAGTTTTTCTAATGTGTTATATGTTCTGGGATTGACCAAGAACCTCATATCATTCTCCACTCTAGAGGACAAGGGATATCAGGTGAAGTTCTGAGACCATAGAGTGTATATCAGGCCCAAGGGGTCAGATAGGAGCTTGGATTGGGTGATTGGAAAAAGGATTGATAAAGTGTATAGACTACACTTTGAGCCTGCAAATGCTCTAGTTAGAGGTAGCATCAGTCAAGGTGAGTTGCAGCATAGGAGGATGGCACACATACACCATGGAGCACTGAGGCACTTGAGACTGAAATTCATTGGATTTCATCAAGTATAGGAGGAGAAGCATAACCATTACAAGGGTTGTGAAGTTGGGGAACAACATCAGGAATCCTTTCCCACAGAGTGAGCACAAGTCTAAGGAGCCCTTGGACTTGGTGCATTTGTATGTATGTGGACCAATGAGTATCCATTATTCCAGTGGTTATAGTTACTCTGTAACTTTCATTGATGACTATTCTAGGAAGACCTGGATCTATTTCTTGAAGGCCAAGCCAGAGGTCTTTGAGAGGTTTTGAGAGTTCAAAAACCTCATGGAGAACCAAACAGGATACAAGATCTGGGTGTTGAGGACAGATAATGAGGGTGAGTACACCTCTAATGAGTTCATGGAGTATTGTTAGATAGAGGGGATTAATAAGGAGAAAACTGTGCCCCATACCCCACATCAGAATGAAGTTGTAGAGCAAAAGAACACGACTATGGTAGGAGAAACCAAGGCCATGCTATTTGATCACAGATTGCCACTATTCATTTCGGTTGAGGCATATAGGACTGCGATATTCATTCAAAATAGGTGTCCCCACAAAACTTTGGGGAGGGAGACAATCAAGGAGGTATTCATAGGAACTAGACTAGATGTGAGTCACATTCACATATTTGGAAGTGTTTGTTATTGTCATGTTCATGCTGACAATAGGAAGAAGTTGGACCCTTCTGGAGAGAAGGGATTACGTGTTGGTTATTGGGAGACTTCAAAATCATATATATTTTACATTCCTGCTTGCAAGGGAATCATTATGAGTAGGGATGTCCAGTTCGATGAGGACAAGGTCTTGCGAAGATCTATGGACTTACCAGTAGAGAAGCAGTTAGCACATGACACGGGGATCAAGTTGGAGGAGCCAGGTGTATAGGTACAGACACAGACACAAGGAACAAGTTCTGGTAGTCAGAGGGAGTCAGGTGGACATGATCCTCCTATATTTGATGGGGAGGAAGAGCAGCAGCAGGAGACAGACAATTAGTAGCCGCAATAGGTAGACACTAGACCAAGGCCTAAGTGGTTTAGGTCCACAGTGCATGATTCTAGGAAAGTGGATCTTCCACAAAGGTATTTTAGATGGAATGTATCATTACTCAACTCTTTTCCTTCACAACAATGACTCTTTTCAATTCAATCCATGCTCGGGTCATACAACAGCTATAGGAGTATTATGAACTCCCCGTACAAGCGTTCCTTTCATAAACATTCTTTATGGGTTCTTCATATTGACATGGTTCACTCAAACATAGCATATAGCATTTTTACCAAATGTCACAAATAGTGTATATATTGACATCAATGCCAATAATGCCATCTTCCATATTGCCAACAATTTCATCACTTAGTCATATTATTTACACAGACATACTTTATTTTTCTTTAAATTTGTAGCTCTTTTGCACTTGTGAACACCATAATAAATATGTGAGACCATGGATGAATAGCCATATCACCAAAGAAAATCCCCATTCCTTTGGATTAATTTGTTGGCTCAAGCACAACCGATGGTGGGCATTTGAAAATAGCCTTCTGTAGCTGGTTTTAACACTTAGGAAGATTTCATTTATTTTTAACAGGCAAACATTTTTTTTCTCCAACTTGGCAAATCCACATCTCACACATGTGTTCACCAGATTAGGATCTGATACTAAGGATAGATGGATAGATCATTAGAGAAGAGATTCATACTTTTAAATAGATTTATTGACACACACGGAGCCTCTGGCGGGAATTTCAAAATGACTTCTCCGACAATTTTTTTTTCAATTTGGAAAATTTATATTTCACACATGTGATATTTATTACATATACTCAATCCAGGGATATATAGAAAAATTACCAGATAACATACCCACACCTTTGGATCAAATTATATACATGACCACACCCTATGGCGTCCATTTCCAAACCACCTCTTCAATTCCTATTTTTAACACTTGGACACATTTTCATAGTTCATCTTTGGTGGCCATTATGATTTTTCTCATTTTGACAGATGTATTCCTTGCACAAAGTGATCACCAAAAAGAAAAATAAAACCATGGATAGGTAGACAGATATCCAAGGAACGGACCCATGTCATCGGATGAATTTTTTGGCATAGGAACAACAGGTGGCGGGCATTTCTAAATGGCCTTTTATTATTGGTTTTAACACTTGGACAACTGTGCCATTTTCAAGGTGAATTTTTTATTTCACCAAAACCTGAACCAATGTTACCAAATGATGTAGAATATCCCACTAAGCACAACACAACTCATTTCACCTTCAAAATATTCTTCCTCTGACCTAGGCGTGCATTTTAGTGAACTTGGTGAAGAAAACTGCATGAACCCCTGTTTTGGCAAATCCATAACTTTCTCCACAAACACTGTTAAGACAAAATGAGACCATGGTTAGATATCTAGGTAAAAAAGCTACAACCTTATATTATGGGGTGTGCATTTTTATTAAGCTATCTATTATGGTGGTCATTTTGCCAAGGCAATTTTGACTAATTTTCCCAAAAAATCTTGTTTTGGTAGACCCATATCTTTTTCTTCAGGCACTTTTTATGAGAAATGAAACCATGTTTAGATAGGTACTTCAACAATCTACGACATGGCAGGTCAAAGCGAGCATTTAATTTTACCTATGAATTATGGTGGACATTTTCATAAGGCAATTGCTTTAGGGAAATTTTTCATCTCTTAGTCAATTTTTCATCACTTGGTCATATTTTTTACACAACCATACTTTATTTTTCTTTAAATTTGCAGCCCTGTCTTTAGCACTTGTGAACACCAGAATAAATATATGAGACGATGGATGGATAGCCATATCACCAAAGAACATCCCCATTCATTTGGATTAATTTGTTGGCTCAATGATAATAGTTGGTGGGAATTTGAAAATAGCCTTCTGTAACTGGTTTTAACACTAACCAGATTTCATTTATTTTTAACAGGAAAACCTTTTTTTTCTCCAACTTGGCAAATCCATATCTCACACGTGTGTTCACCAGATTAGCATATGATACTATGCATAGATGGATAGATCATCGAAGAAGATATTCATACTTTTTAATAGATTTATTGGCATACACAGAGCCTCTGGCGAGCATTTCAAAATGGCTTATTAGACAACGTTTTTTTCCAATTTGGAAAAGTTATATTTCACACACGTGATCTTTATTATGAATATTGAAGCTAGGGATAGATAGATAAGTTACCAGATAAGAGACCCACACCTTTGGATTTAATTATCTACACAACCACATCCTATGGCATGCATTTTCAAACCACCTCTTCAATTCCCGTTTTTAACACTTGGACACATTTTCATAGTTTATCCTTGGTGGCCATTATGATTTTTCTCATTTTGCCAGATGTATTCCTTGCACAAGTAATCACCAAAAAGAAAATTAAAACCATGGATAGGTAGAAAAATATCCAAGGAACAAACCCATCTCATCTGATAATTTTTTGGGCACAAGAACAACATGTGGCAGGCATTTCTAAATGACCTTTTATTACCGGTTTTAACACTTGGAAAACTGTGCCATTTTCAAGGTAATTTTTTTATTACCCCAAAACGTTGAACCAATGTTAGAAAATGATGTAGAATATATCACTAAGCACAACACAACTCATTTCACCTTCAGAATATTCTTCCTCTGACCTAGGCATGCATTTTAGTGAACTTGGTGAAGAAAACTGCTTGAAACCCTGTTTTGGTAGATCCATAACTTTCTCCACAAACACTCTTAAGACAAATTGATACCATTGTTAGATATCCAGGTAAATAATCTACAACCTTACCAGATGGGGTGTGCATTTTTATAAAGTTATGAATTATGCTGGTTATTTTTTCGAGGCAATTTTGACTAATTTTCACAAAAAGACTTATTTTGGAAGACCCGTATCTTTTTCTTCAAACACCTTTTATAAGAAATGAAACCATGGTTAGATAGGTACTTCAACAAGCTACGACATGGTAGGTTAGGGAGGGAATTTGATTTTACGTATGAATTATGGTGGACATTTTCATAAGGCAACTGCTTTAGGGCATTTTTTGATCACTTAGTCATATTTTTTACACAGTCATACTTTATTTTTATTTAAATTTGTAGCCTTGTCTTTTGCACTTGTGAAAACCAGAATAAATATGTGAGACCATGGTTGGATAGTCAAATCACCAAAGAACATCCCCATTCCTTTGGATTAATTTGTTGGATCAAGGGAAACAGTTGGTGGGCATTTGAAAAAAGCCTTCTATAACTGGTTTTAACACTTGGGCATATTTCATTTATTTTTAAGACGCAAACAATTTTTTTCTCCAACTTGGCAAATCCATATCTCACACGCATGTTCAACAGAATAGGATCTGATACTATGGATAGATGGATAGATCATCAGAGAAGAGATTCATACTTTTTAATAGATTTATTAGCACACATAGGGCCTCTCGCGGGCATTTCAAAATGGCTTCTCAGGCAATTTTCTTTTCAATTTGGAAAATTTATATTTCATACATGTGATCTTTATTAAGGATAGTGAACCCAGGAATAGATAGACAAGTTACCAGATAACAAACCCAGACCTTTGGATGAAATTATCTACACAACCACATCCTATGGCGTACATTTTCAAACCACCTCTTCAATTCCATTTTTTAACACTTGGACACATATTCAGAGTTCATCTTTGGTGGCATTATGATTTTTATCATTTTGACAGATGTAATCCTTGCACATGTGATCACCAAAAAGAAAACTAAAACCATGGACAGGTAGACAAATATCCAAGGAACAGACCCATGTCATCTGATGAATTTTTGGGCACAGGAACAACATGTGCCGAACATTTCTAAATGACCTTTAATTACTGGTTTTAACACTTGGACAACTATGCCATTTTCAAGGTAAATTTTTTATTTAACCAAAACCCTGAACCAATGTCACCAAATGATGTAGAATATCTCACTAAGAAAAACACAACTCATTTCACCTTCAGAATATTCTTCCTCTGACCTAAGCGTGCATTTTAGTGAACTTGGTGCAAAAAACTGCTTGAACCCCTATTTTGGTAGATCCATAACTTTTTCCAAAAACACTCTTAAGACAAAATTAGAGAATGGTTAGATATACAGGTAAAGAAGCTACAGCCTTACGGGATGGGGCATGCATTTTTATTAAGCTATGAATTAGGGTGGTCATTTTACCAAGGCAATTTTGACTAATTTTCCCAAAAAGACTTGTTTTGGCAGACCCATACCTTTTTCTTCAGGCACTTTTTATGAGAAATGAAACCATGGCTAGATAGATACTTCAACAAGCTATGACATGCCAAGTAAGGGCGGGCATTTACTTTTACCGATGAATTATGGTGGACATTTTTATAAGGAAACTGCTTTAGGGAAATTTTTCATCAGCTAGTTAATCTTGGATTGATTGTCTGTGCAATCATATTTTTTACAGTCATACTTTATTTTTCTTTAAATTTGAAGCCTTTTCTTTTGCACTTGTGAACACCAGAATAAATATGTGAGACCATGGTTGGATAGCCAGATCACCAAAGAACATCCCCATGCCTTTGGAGTAATTTGTTGGCTCAAGTACAACAGTTGGTGGGCATTTGAAAATAGCCTTCTGTAACTGGTTCTAGCTCAATGGTAGAGCGTCTACTTTACAAGGAGGTTGAAGGTTCAATTCCTTCGTGCCCTAATGATATTGCAATATTGATGTTTTAAATAAAATATATTTTATTATGATTTATTATGGCTACGAGGGGGGTTCAAAATTTCCCTTGTATGTTACAATGAGGGAGGTTCAAAACATCCCTTGTAATTTTATATGAAGGGGGTTTGTAACCTCCCAAAGGTTTGTAAAGAGTTTTAGGGGGGTTTTGAACCGCCTTCATAGTTACCTATGAGGGGGGTTTAAAACCGCCCCCAAAGTTTTGTAATAAAGACTTTTAAGGGGGGTTTTGAACCACCCCCATAGGTACTTACGAGGGGGGTTTATAACCTCCCTTAAAAGTGACTTTTGGGGGCGGTTTATAACTTCCCTTAAAAGTCCAAAAGTGACTTTTGAGGGG